>ML095834.1:0-12160 GCA_003697995.1 Taxidea taxus jeffersonii
AGAGAGAGAGAGGGAGAGGGAAGCAGGCTCCCCACTGAGCAGAGAGCCTGATGTGGGACTCGATCCCAGGACCCTGAGATCATGACCTGAGCTGAAGGCAGTAACTTAACCCACTGAGCCACCCAGGTGCCCCCCGTGGGTTGCCTCTTTGATTTGTTGACTGTTTCCTTTGCTGGGCAGAAGCTTCCATGCTCATGAATCGGAAGAATAAACATTGTTAAAATGTCTATATTGCCTAGAGCAATCTATACTTTTAACGCCATTCCAATCAAAATTCCACCAGTATTTTTCAAAGAGCTGGAACAAACAATCCTAAAATTTGTATGGAATCAGAAGAGACCCTGAATTGCTAAGGAAATGTTCAAAAAGGAAAACAAAACTGGCGGCCTCACATTGCCTGATTTCAAGCTTTACCACAAAGCTGTGATCACCAAAATAGCATG
Source organism: Taxidea taxus jeffersonii (assembly GCA_003697995.1). Classification (NCBI taxonomy): domain Eukaryota; kingdom Metazoa; phylum Chordata; class Mammalia; order Carnivora; family Mustelidae; genus Taxidea; species Taxidea taxus. The sequence continues at coordinate 444 of ML095834.1, forward strand.
GTACTGGCATAAAAACAGACACATAGACCAGTGGAACAGAGTAGAGAGTCCAGATATGGACCTTCAACTCTATGGTCAAATAATCTTCGACAAAGCAGGAAAAAATATACAGTGGAAAAAAGACAGTCTCTTCAATAAATGGTGCTGGGAAAATTGGACAGCTATATGTAGAAGAATGAAACTCAACCACTCTCTTATACCATACAAAGATAAAATTGAAATGGGTAAAGACCTCAACATGAGGCAGGAATCCATCAGAATCATAGAGGAGAACACAGACAGTAACCTCTTCGATATCAGCCACAGCAACTTCTTTTAAGATATGTCTCCAGGGGCACCTGGGTGGCTCAGTGGGTTAAAGCCTCTGCCTTTCACTCAGGTCATGATCTCAGGGTCCTAGGATCGAGCCCAGCATCGGGCTCTCTGCTCAGCGGGGAGTCTGCTTCCCCCTTTCTCTCTCTGCCTGCCTGCCTACTTGTGATCTCTGTTAAATAAATAAAATAAAAATCTTAAAAAAAGAAGATACGTCTCCAAAGGCAAAGGAAACAGAAGCAAAACTGAATTTTTGGGATTTCATCAAGATAAATATTGTTTTAACAAAGATTTCCTACTTAGAAAATACAGTGTACTATTTTCCCTCTCAAACAATGTAACAACACTGTAGCATTTTACTCTTTAATTGGTTATTCACTTCTTAAAACTTCTTCCTTTTTCTTTCTCTACTCCCCTGCTGCCTAATTCATTGCCCTTCTGGTTATTTTTCCTTGGTTCTCTTTACTGACATTTCTTCCTCTACTTTTCTTTAGATACAAATCTCTCTCATCACTCTTTGTCCTTGATCTTCTCCTCACTCAAAATTTTCTCCCTAGATTCATCCACTCATTTTAACCACCACCTATTTTTTTGAGAAATCCTCGAATTATACTTCTCACCAAAACTACTTGCTCTAAGTCCATGTAGCCTCAGGTTATTAAAAACTCAGAATATCCCCAAATAAATTAATCTTTTCTAAATTGCTTCTTCCTTGTATATTTTGTATCTCAATGAATATCACTGGAATAGTTGTGCTCCAATATGGAAATCATTTTGTCTTAACCTTTTGCTCCAGCCATCCTTATTTTGGGGGATTCCCAAATAAAGTGTTCTCTATTCAAAGCATAAATATCCTTTTCTCTTGCTCAGCTACAAAGAGAGTATGCTTAAGAATTTATAGTGGGGTCTGTTTCTTTCTTCTTATGTAGATTAACTTTCACTTTTATGTGTTGGGTGAAATAAAATGTTTCAACCAAAATCAGAGTAATATCTTTAAACAAAAGATATTATTTGTTGCTAAAACAACACTAGCTTCTTTTGGGGTAGATTAGCTCTGAAATGTTAGTCATAGGCTTCTCCCAAATACTCTCTGATCTATTACTGCTGCCATCATCTTAGTCCTTGCATGAAAATGGCTGAGAAGAGCCAGGAAATGAATCAAAGGTCAGCACCCTCCTGGTAGCACTCAAAGTCAAACTTGGTTGTTGATTTACCCAATTTCCTCCAGGCTGTCACAGATCTGGGGGTAGGGGCTGGCACAGTGAAGCAGCTACCTTTAGTACTGAATTTGAGGACAATCTGTCTCTATTTAACTACTAGTAGCCAGAGTTTAGGCAATGTGAGAGTTTGGGTTGGTTGCAGATGTAGCTATCTTAGCACTTGAAAAAAGAAGGTGATGGGAATATAAGACTTATTGAGAAATGTATGCTTCCAGAACTAATAAATTACTGTCCCTTAATATTTCTAAAATAATTTCCTAATATTATTCATGTTTCAAACCAGGGTCATACATGCTAAAGCAAAGGGCAGGATAGATTTGCCATCCTGATAATTCAAAATGAATAATGTCAGAACTGTGTATGTGTGTGTGTGTGTGTGTGTCAGAGTGTACATGTGTCTGTTTAAGAGTGTATGTGTGTATGAGAGCAGAAGTAGGAGGGGGGATAAATATGGGAGAGATAGAAAGAAAAAGTAGAAGAAATAGTAATAAAGAGAACAAAAAAGAAAAAAATACTTCAGACTGCTTTTTTGGTAACACCATATCATTAAAAACTGCAACTATTTGCAACTCTTCAAATCTCTCTTTAAACATCTCTATCTCTCTTTTTTTTTAATATACTTGATAGACAGAGATCACAAGTAGGAAGAGAAGCAGGCAGAGAGAGAGGAGGAAGCAGACTCCCTGCTGAGCAGAGAGCCCAATGTGGGGCTTGATCCCAGGACCCTGAGACCATGACCTGAACTGAAGGCAGAGGCTTAACCCACTGAGCCACCCAGGTGCCCCTAAACATCTCTCTTTTTGAAACTATCTGCCACTTCCTTGAGGCTTCCACCATTATTTTGCCTTGATTGTTAGAAAAATCTACTACCAGACATCCTTACATTGAGTTTTCTCTCTCATCTAAATCAATCTATAACTTTGCAATAAGATTGACTTTTTAAAACACAAATGTGTTTATATATTCCTTCCCTCTTAAAATTATTCAATCTAGGGTGCCTGGATGGCTCAGTTGGTTAAGCAACTGCCTTCAGCTCAGGTCATGATCCCGGAGTCCCATATCAGGCTCCCAGCTCCACAGGGAGTCTGCTTCTCCCTCTGACCTTCTCCCCTCTCATGCTCTCTCTCTGAAATAAATAAATAAAATCTTAATATATATATATATATTATATATAATAATAATAAATAATAAAAATAATTATATATATATAATTTATTCAATCTAGTCCTACCAACTTAAAAAAAAAAATCCTAAAACTTTGATGTCTTATCCCTTACATGGGCTTCAATTAACAAAGAACATATGAGGTGGGAAGGTAAAGATACCATAAGGATTTGTGAGTGTCATAAGGTACTTGTATTACTTAGGGACACATATACAAATGGTACAATAAAATTGTTGGGAAAACATAAAAATACATTTGGTTAGTTTCTTAATATTTTAGACAAGAATAAGTACAATAAAAGTAAGTTATTTAATTTTTCACTTGCAGATATTTTGCAGAAGGCATTTTATCTGTGCAGTTTAAGGCAGAAAATGAGCAAAATGAAATTAGAAAAACTGAGCAAAAAATGAAACAAAAATGAACCTAAATAAAACCAGAAATAAGAAAAAATAAAATACAGTACATGAAAAAGGTAAGTGCAGAAATAAATCAAATTTAACAAAAGAAAAATTAACAGTTCATTTTATATGGTTATTATACAACTGTGGTTCCAAACATTTTAAAGATACTTTAAAAATTACAGCCTTATTTTACCCATAAACATAGAAGTCATATCTTAGTTAACCAAACCTAAATATTAATATTTAAGACACATAATTTTAACTGAAGTTTTTCTCAAGAATGCACTGTAAAATCTATAAACTATAGAAGTTTCAATAATGGGAAATTTATAAATATAGTTTCCATATTAGATTTTAAAGGAGGAATATAACTGTCTCAATAGAATCATCATAATCATTTAAGTCAAGAAGAACTTACCGAATTCGACAGTTCTATACCTAAAGTCTAAAACAAGAATCATGTTTACTAGACAAAATTGAGTTGCATTCTCTTTAAAATCCGGAACGAGGATGATACTTGCCATTATTTTTCAACACAATACTTATGCCCCTGACCATTGATATTAGGCAAGAAAAAGAAAAGAGAAAAAAAAAAAAGAAACCTGAGGGTTAGAATTTAGGAATCTGAGTTTTGTACACATTATACTAATCTACATGGAAAACCACAAGCACAGAAAATCCACTTTATATGCTTCCTGGCCCAAGATCATTCCATATAGCAAGAGTTGTAGGTGGGAAACTGGAGGCCATCTACTCTAGTGGAAACGGGAAGTTAGCCGCATGATAAAAAAAACTTTCTACAGCACAGAGAAACAAAATGACATTTGTTAATGTTTGCTAGCTACCATAATCACGCCAAATAGCTCTTTCATCCCATGAAGCTACGGGAGATTAGAACTGCCACTTGGCCACTGACCCTACTGGAACAGCAATTTTGCAAGGCAGTACTGTGTATATATGATTGCAGTCAGTAACTCACACACCAGGGCCTCCTACTGGTTTTAGTCTGATTCCATGGATTTTATTTAATAAAATCTCAATAGTTATATTTTTGATGGATTTCCAGAAACATTATGTGACTGTGCTAATTGTTACCAGCTTAAAAGATGTCTCTCCAGGGGAGAATGTCCTCTAAACTCTGCTTGTCCACTGTTCCAAAAGTTCCACCAAACCACTACTAAGTGTGACTGCATAAACTCCCCCAAGTAGGGCCACCTAAGTGAGCCTAGTCAATCCATGGAACAATTAGAGATAGTAATATACTGCTGTTTTCAGCAATTAATTTTGGGGTAGTTTATTTTTTAAAGTTATAATCAACATATAGCATTATGTTAGTTTCAGGTATATAATATAATGATTTGTTAATTGTACAGACTTTGAAATAATCATAATACCATCACCACCATGCAGTTACACACTTTATTTTCTATCAGAAAATTTAAGATTACTCTCTTGACAAAATTTAAATATGCACTACAGTATTGTTGACTGTAATTACCATGCCATATATTACAACACCATGACTTATTTTACAAATGGAAGTTTATACCACTTTTTTCTTTAAACATGGGCTTGAACTCATGACCCTGAGCCCAAACCGAGGGTTGGATGCTTAACCAACTAAGCCACCAAGGTACCCCAGAAGTTTATACCTCTTGACACCCTTCACTTATTTCTCCCATCCTCCCAACCACCCTCCCCTCTGGCAATCACCATTCTGTTCTCTGTAGCCATGAATTTTCTTTGTGCATTTGTTTTTTGGTTTTGTTTTGTTTTGTTTTTTTACATACCACATATAAGTGAAATCATAATATTGTTTTTTTTCTATTCTCTAAGTTATTTCACTTAGCACAATTACCCTCAAGGTCCATCTATGTTGTCACAAGTGACTAGGTTTCATTCTTTCTTTATGGCTGCATAGTATTTCATTTATCCTCTCTCTCTCTCTCTCTCTCTCTCTCACACACACACACACACACACACACACACCACTATCTTAATCCATTCATCCACTGATGGATACTTACCTTATTTCCCCATCTTGGCCATTGTTTAAAAAAAAAAAGAAAACTATGCAAAGAACATGGGTGTGTATATATCATTTTTAATTAGTATTTTCATTTTCTTGGCACTAACACTTCTTTTAAAAAAAGATTTTTACTTATCCATTTGACAGAGAGAGATCACAAGTAGGCAGAGTGGCAGGCAGAGAGAGAGAAGGGGGGAAGTAGGCGCCCCGCTGAGTGGAGAGCCCGATGCAGGACTCAATCCCAGGACCCTGAGATCATGACCTGAGCCGAACACAGAGGCTTAACCCACTGAGCCACCCAGGCATCCTTGGCACTAACACTTTTTATCTCTTATCTTTTTGATACTAGAGAATCATTGTGGTTTTGATTTGCATTTCCCTGAAGAATAGTTCTGTTCAGCATCTTTTCATGTGCTTGTTGGCCAACTAGAAGTTTTTTTGGAAGAATGTTTATTCAGTTCCTCTGCCCATTTTTAAACTGGGTCATTTGGTGTTTTTTACTATTGAGTTGTAGGAGTTAATTATATATTCTGAGTAATAACCCCTTATTGAATATATAATTTGCAAATATCTTCTCCCATTCAGCAGGTTGTTTTTCCGTTTTGTTGATGCTTTCCTTTGTTGTGCAGAAGTTTTTAGTTTAATGTAATTTTTCAGTATTTGTTTCCTTTGCTTTTGGAGTTGAAAATATCAGCATCAAGACTAATGTCAAGAAGCTTCTCTCACTGCTAAGTTTTCTTCCCTGAGTTTTATGGTTTCAGGTCTAATATTCAAGTCTAAGTCATTCTAAGTTAATTTTTGTGTACAGTATAAGACAGTACTCTAGATTCATCCTTTTGCATGTTGTTGTCTAATTTTCCTAGAGACATTTTACTGAAGAGAGTGCCCTATTCTCAGTGTATATAATTGCCTCCTTTGTTCTAAGTTAATTGATGATATATGTGCAGCTTTATTAATAGGCTGTTTCATTAATCTGTTTTTATGCCAATACCATATTATTTTGTTTATTATGATTTGTAACATAGTTTGGAATCAGGGGATGTTATCCCTTGAACTTTGGTCTTTCTCAAGAATTTTTTGGCTATTTTTTTTGTGGTTCCATACAATTTTATGGTTGTTTGTACTTATTCTATGAACTATGCCATTAAAATTTTGATAGAGACTACATTTAATCTGCAGAATGCTTTGGGTATTATAGAAATTTCAACAATATTAATTCTTCTAATTCATGAGCACAGACTAAATTTCTCTACTTGTGTCTTTTTTTTTTTCATCAGTGTCTTAAATTTTGCAGAATACACGTGTTTCACTTATTTGGTTAAATTTACTTCTGGGTATTTTATTAGTTTTGATACAACTGTAAATTAGATGGTTTTCTTCATTTCTTACTCTGCTGGTTCATTATCAGTGTCTATAAATAAACTAGATTTTTGTAAACTTTGTACCCTGCATCTCTACTCAATTTGTTTCTTAATTATAATAGCTCTTTGATGGAATCTTTAAGGTTTTCTATATAAAATCATGTCACCTGCCAATAGTGACAATTTTACTTCTTTCTTTACTATTGGGATGTATTTTATTTCCTTTTCTTGCCTAATTGCTCTAAGACTTCCAATACTAAGTTTAATAAAAGGGATAAGAGTGGGAATCCTTGTCTTATTTCCAATCTTAGAAGCAAAGCTTTCAGCTTGTCACCACTGAGTATGTTATTAGCTGTGGGCTTGTTATATATAGCCTTTATTATGTTGAGGTAAATTCTTTCTCTACATTTGTTGACAGCTTTTATCATAAACACACTAAATTTTTTCAAATGTTTTCCCTACATCTTCTAGGATAATCATATAATTTTTATCCTTCATTTGGTTAATGTGTCATATCATGTTGATTGAGTTGTGATATTGAACTATCCTTGCATCCCTGGAATAAGTCCCACATGATCATGGTATATAATACTCTAAAGGAATTATTAAATTTGGTTTACTAGTATATTGAGGATTTTTTGAAGATTTTATTTATTTTAGAGAGAGAGAGAGAATGAGCAGGGAAGAGCAGAGGGAGAGGAAGAAACAGACTCCACGCTGAGCACAGAGCCCAACATGGGGCTCTATCCCAGGACCCTGAGGTCATGACCTGAGCTGAAATTAAGAGCCAGACATGCAAACAACTGAGCCACCAAGGAGCCCCTTGTTGAGGACTTTTGTATCTATATTCATCAGTGATAATGGCCAATAATTTTCTTTTGTGTGTGTGATATCTTTGTCTGCTTTTGGTATCAGGGTGCTGCTGGCCTCATAAAGTGAATTTGGAAACATTCGTTCTCTTCAATTTTTTGGAAGAGTGTGAGAAGGACAGATATTAAATTGTTTCTGAATGTTTGGTAGAATTCACCAGTAAAGTCTTTTAGTTCTGGATTTTTGTTTGTTGGGAGATTTTTGATTACTGATTCCATCTCCCAGGTGATCGTTAAGATTTTTTTTTTTTTAGATATTCTATTTCTTCATGATTCAATCTTGGAAGATTGTACATTCCTATGAATTTATCCATTTCTTCTAGGATTTCCAATTTATTGGCATATAGTTGTTCATAGTGTCTCTTATGATCCTTTGTATTTCTGTGGTATCAAATGCACCTTTTCTTTCATTTCTGATTTTATTTGGGCACTTTTAGTGACTGTAGCTAAAAGTTTGTCCATTTTGATTATCCTTGCAAAGAACCAGCTCTTACTTTCAGTGACCTTTATTTTTTTAGTCTCTATTTCATTTATTTCACTTATTTATTCAATTTGATCTTTTTAAAATTTCTTTCCTTCTACTAACTTAAAGCTTTGCTGCTTCTTTTTTCACTAATTACTTTAGGTATAAAGTTAGCTTGTTTACTTGAAATTTCTCTTGTTTCTTGAGGTATGCCTGTATTGCTATAATTTTCCTCTTAAAGCTGCTTTACTGCATCCCATGAATTTTGGTATGTTGTATTTTCATTTTTGTTTGCCTCACGTTATTTTTTGTGTTCTCCTTTGATTGCTTAACTGACCAATTGGTTGTTGAGTACAGTTTCTTTATCTTTACTTATTTGTGATTTTTCCAGTTTTCTTCTTGTTTGGTTTCTACTTACATATTATTGTAATTTGAAAAGATGTTTGTCATGCTTCCTTTCTTCTTAAATTTATTGATACTTGTCTTGTGGCCTAACTTCTGATCTATACTGGAGAATGCTCCTTGTGCATTTGGAAAGAAGGTATCTTCTGTTTTTGGATGGAATGTTCTGTATATATCTATTAAGTCCATCCAGTCTAATGTGCTGCTTAAAGCCAAAGTTTCATTATTGATTTTCTTTCTGAATGATCTCTCCATTGATGTAAGTGGGGTATTAAAGTACCCTACTATTATTGTACTACTGTCGATTTCTCCCTTTAGGTCTGTTAATACTCGCTTTATATAGGTGTTGTTACATTGGGTGCATAAGTATTTATAAATGTTATATTCTTATTAGACTGACCCTTTCAGCATTTTATAATGTTCTTCATTGTCCTTTATTATAGTCTCTGTGGGGTTTTTTGTTCCATTTTTTGTATTTTGTATTTATTTTTATTATGCTATGTTAGACACCGTACAGCACATCATTAGTTTTTGATATAGTGTTCCATGATTCATTGTTTGTGTATAACACCCAGTGCAATCCACACCCTCCTTAATACCCATCACCAGGCTCACCCATGCTCCCAACCCTCTCCTTTCTAAAACCCTCAGTTTGTTTCCCAGATACCATAGTCTCTCATGGTTCATCTCCCACTACTCCCTTCATTTATCCCTTCCTTCTCCTAATGTCCTCCATGCTATTCCTTATGTTCCTCCAATAAGTGAAACCATATGATAATTGCCCTGCTGGACTTATTTCACTTAGCATAATTTTCTACAGTCCCACCCATGTTGCAAATGTTGGGTATCCATCCTTTCTGACAACAGAGTAATATTCTATTGTGTATATGGACCACATCTTCTTTATCCATTCATCTGTTGAAGGGCATTTTGTCTCAATGTGATACAGGAATCTATGAAAATCCTAGAGGAGAATATAGGCAGTAACCTATTCAACACTGGCCACAGCAACTTCTTTCAAGACATGTCTCCAAAGACAAGGGAAACAAAACCAAAAATAAACTTTTGGGACTTCATCAAGATAAAAAGCTTTTGTACAGCAAAGGAAGTAGTCAACAAAACAAAGAAAACATCTTCAAATGACAGTACAGACAAAGGCCTAATATCCAAGTTCTATAAAGAACTTCTCAAACTCAACACCCAAAAAAACAAGTAATCAAGTTAAAAAATGGGCAGAAGACATTAACAGATACTTCTCCAAATAAGACATACAATGGCTAAGAGACACATGAAAAAATGTTCATCATCATTAGCCATCAGAGAAATTCAAATCAAAACTACACTGAGATACCAACTTACACCAGTTAGAATGGCAAAAATGGCATAAATTGACAAAGCAAGAAACAACAAATGTTGGAGAAATTGTGGAGAAAGGGGAACCTTCTTACATTGTTGGTGGGAATGCAAGTTGCTGCAGACACTTTGGAATACAGTTTTTTTTTTTTAAGATTTATTTATTTGACAGAAATCACAAGTAGGCAGAGAGGCAGGCAGAGAAGTGGGGGGGAAGCAGGCTCCCAGCTGAGCAGAGAGCCAGATATGGGACTCGATCCCAGGATCCTGAGATCATGACCTGAGCCGAAGGCAGCGGCTTAACCCACTGAGCCACCCAGGCGCCCCAGTTTTTGTTTTAAAACTTTATTTTGTCTGATATATGTATAGCTACTCCAGCTATATCAACAAAATAATTATTTTGCATGTATATTTTAGAACAGCTATGTTCACATATTCTTGAAAATTATATATCATAACTATATATTTTTGTCTATCATTTTAGAATAAAGAAAGTCAAGCCAAAATATATTTATAATTTTGTTTTAAACAAGAAATGCTGGATTGCTTATGGAATCAATCATATGAAGTGTCAGGATTCTTCAGAATAGTAAACATTCTTTATTCTCTATCTGGTTTCATCTATTACAACAAAGGGCATGGTGACAGTCCTTCTTCTTCCAAAAAAAAAAAAAAAAGGGAAGTCCTTTGTGGCAGTAGTCTCATATAATTCTCTCCCTTCATCTGCAGTTTCCAAGGCTTATAAACAGAATTTTGTATACGTATCTGTCTACCACTTTAAAAGGGGAACACATAGATTTTAACTGCCTATTAAATGTTAATGAACTTCACCCTGGCAGAAAATAACTACTGTATTCAATTTTTTTAAAGATTTTATTTATTTATTTGACAGATCACAAGTAGGCAGAGAGGCAGGCAGAGAGAGAAAGGGAAGCAGGCTCCCTGCTGAGCAGAGAGCCCGATATGCGGGGCTCCATCCCAGGACCCCAGGATCATGACCTGAGCCGAAGGCAGAGGCTTTAACTCACTGAGCCACCCAGGCACCCCTACTGTATTCAATTTTAATAGCATTCTTTCTCAACACTCACATTCCTGCAGATCTCAATTTAAATTGGGTGGTATACAATAAAAATACTCTTTATTAATTCTTAAACTAACAATATTTGCTGAAAGTATTTAAAATTCTATGCATATATTTTCTACAAGGAATTTCTGATGTGTAGAGTTTATTTTTCCCCTGACATTATATTTCCCCTTTGAAGTAAATCAAGAGCTGGCAGCTGTGCTGTTAGCAAGTTTGTTAGCAAGTCAGAGAGTGAGATATCTACTGTTTTTAAGAGTGGAGATTTTAGATCATTATTTGGAGTACAGTTTCCAGTTTACTATAACTTTTTCTTTAACTATGCAGCTTTACTAGTGAGAAAGAAAGTGCTCTGGGATACCTGTGACAAGTTAGCTATACCTGCACATGAGTAAATAGTGGAACTAACTTTAAGTATGGATAAAAAATAATTAAATTATGTGATTCAAGGGATGCCAAAATATCATTGTGAATTACCTCAGAGTACAACAGTTTTTGAAAGTCTCTCAGAATGCCACTATGAAGGATTTATTCAAAATGAGAAAGGAGAGCATAATTCAATGTCTAATGACATAAGAAACACTGGGCAGTGAAATAAAATACTCTGTATGTACTAATAGCAATCTAGAGCCCCCTCATTTTCCAGTTCTGTACTTTTTCATACTCAGTTGCTATGCTTTAAGGATGTCTATACACATAAAAATCAATGTTAAACTTAAAAAAGAAAACTGGAATGTTAGATGCCCCTCCTAGGATGACTTATTAAAGTTTTTTACTGTCAACCTTGATTGAAGCAAATGTATCACTGGACTAGGGAAAAATTCTCAACTTTTCTGCACAACACCTGTCAGGTCATTGTTTTTAAAACTCACATTTCAAGTATAAAGAAAAATCAGAAACTCTACCAAATCTGTGAGGTAAACCTATAACACACATCATCCCAAAAGCCCACTAAAAGCAGGATAAGACCCTGAGAATATTTTCTTAAAATAAACTGAATGTAAATTTTGTTAATAGTTTTGTAACTCCAGAGTATCAGTTATTCTTTCAAAGTAGATATA
>ML095834.1:12560-92013 GCA_003697995.1 Taxidea taxus jeffersonii
TTTAAAAAAAAGATATTTAAAAACAGACCATGATGCTGACATAGAAAATTATGTGATACTTTCTAAAAGCCATAATAAAATATCCCAAAGAACTAAACAACTTATTAGAGCATATGCACTCTCCTCCTTCTCAGATTGAATTTGTCACTTTGGAAGTTTATATACTAAAACCCAGACTATGCTCAGCAAGGAATACATAGTTATCTGTAAGGAAACGTGAATTCATAAGAAAATATTTCCCCCCTATCAGGGATCCTAAAAGGGAACAATTTCTAAATACATGTATTCAGACAATGATACTTGATTATTTGATTGTTCAGTATCTGGGGCATTAAAAATTAGATATGTAAAAAGTAGACCAAGTCTTCCTGTCTAATAGTTATACATAATAAACAGGAAAATAGAAAGCAAGTCTATAGACTGAGTTACTAAAAAACAAAAAATAGAAAAGTAATAGTTAAAAGGGTAATTTAAACCATTGTTACCTATGTCCTTATATGTACCACACTGATGTATAATAAACTGAGAAAATGAGTTTTAAAAATAAAAATCCTAACAGAGGGGAGGTGGGTAGAAAGATGTGTGAAATGTGTGATGGGGATTAAAGAGGGTGCTTGTGATAAGCACTGCCTGTTGTATGGAAGTGCTGAATCACTATACTGTACACCTGAAATTAGTAGTACACTGGATGTTAGCTAACTGGAATTTATGTTTTTAATTTTTTTAAAGATTCTATTTATTTGAAAGAGATAGACACAGCGAGAGAGGGAACACAAGCTGGGGGAATGGGAAAGGGAGAAGAAGGCTTCCTGTTGAGCAGGGAGCTGATACGCACTCCATCCCAGGACCCTGGGGATCATGACCTGAGCCAAAAGCAGACGCTTACCGACTGAGCCACCCAGGCACCCCTTAACTAACTGGAATTTAAATAAAAACTTTAAAAAAACCACACAACTTCAGCATAATTTCATTTGTGCTTTTTGCCTACATTGTGATAGGTCTTTGAAGTACTAAACAGAGTATGCTTGGGCCAGGGGGAACAACTACAAAAAAAAATACAGCATTGGCAAATTTCAACTCTTTTCATCTAAAATATTTTTAACAATAATTTCTCTTTGATATTTGCTTTCTGAATACTAATGGCACCAAACTTGCACCCATTAAAGGTAGATTGAATTGGAAAAGACAAAAATCAATCAAAGATTACTGAAGAACATGAATGATTAATTCATGAATGATACAGTCAGTATAATTTATAGTTAAGTGCTTGTTTCTCTGATGTGGATCAAAATTATACCAAAAATAGTTTCAGTAATGGAATTCCAGAAATAGTGAATAATTGTCACATAAGTGAAAGAAATGCTTCATATTTAGGACAAATATTTTGAAAAAAAAACACCCTCTTTCCAACACTTAAGCTGGACTGGCTTAGTAAATGGTCAGTGACTTTTTACTTTAATTTCATATGTAGAATAGGAACAATGAAAATTAGTGCAATTGCTGTTATCATTATCATAGTGCACTCTGAAAAAGTACCAGTAATCTAGGGGCTTTTGAGAAAGCTGATGTTTTACCCCTGTCAGTACAACTGAACCTGTTGCTATATTCCCATCTGTTTGTAAATGTTACTCCTATCAGCTGCAGGGACCATGCTTTCTTAGAGGTTCACTGTATTCCACTCTGGATACAGTTCTTCTTCCCTCATTCCAGTATGCTAACAAGTATCAAATATATTACACAATTCCATGTTCATTTTAATATGTCAGGGTAATTTGCACATAAAATAAAACATCAACTATAAAGTCATTTCTGCTTAAATAATTCCATACTTAGTGTCTCTAGGTAGGTACAAAAACTATATGAAATTCTTAAGGATATTTTCAGCACACCTACTGCCTGTTTCTAGTTTTCTTTGATCTCACTCTCTCTAGCTTACTGTGAATACTCAAAAACCTTATAACTTTTATCAAAGTGTTTAGCTATCTCTTTCTCTTACTTTTAGAGACTTATTCTCTACTCCAAATGTAGATACAGATGTAGCTCAGCCTTTGTACATGGAAAAGACGATTCCAGTTCAACAAGTTATTATCCTAACCAAAAGAACATCACCTATAAGATTGATTGTACTAACCCCACCAAAATATTAGCTTGTTATTAATTTCTCCTTTTTATCTTGTTCTATTACAAATACAGGAATTAACTAATGCATTTCTTTATTCATATTGCCTTCCTTGGTTTAAACAATTTGATAGATGCAAGCAAGATAAAAATCCCTGAATTTTATTTCATACATTCTTCTCAGAAAAAATTACAATAAAACAGATCTAATAATGCAACTGGCTGGGTACTCTTAGAGAAATATAAAGTAACTATCTTGTCCTAGAATATGAATCATAATTTTCTAGGAATCAAAGACTTACATTCTTGGCCAAGGTGGAGTAAGAGAAAGTAAATTGATTCTCTGCTGTGAAACTACTAAAATTGAACAATATATACAAAATTATGATTTAAAGGCATTAGACATCAGGCAACAAAAATCAGTGACCCCCTAAGAACAGGGTAATTTCAACATGAGCCCTATGATTTGACCCAGTTTAGTGCCTTGGGAGTTTCCAGGCTATAGTACAAGGTTTCAGACTCCAAGTAGCAACAGGAAGTCTTGCAAACATGAGAAAATGGATCTATGATTCTGGAGAGGTCAGTCTGACTAGAAATGGCAGGGCATAGCACTAGAAAGGAATGAGTCTGCACAAAGAGAAAGCTCTGGAGATGTGCAGAGTTCTCTTAGAATGCTCAGCTGAGTATTGATCAGTATATACAATTAAGAAAAATAATAAAGGCATGGGAAAGAATAACTCAAAAGGATTTGAGGAAATAATAACCAAAACTAACATAGGGCTTTAATAGTTCATGTTCCTGCTGGACCAAATAGGAAACCTCATAAATCATGGAAGATCAAGCAGAGTACTCAGTAGGATTTTGCATTAGTAGTGAAGCAAAATTTGCCTTTGACAAAAGGTTTGTCTACTGTTACAATACAAAGATTAGAAGTAACATAACTGTATTCTGGAAGAAAGTTCAAGAATATTAATATATGAATTTATATAAAAATTTACATAAATATATCTATCACCCAACAAAGTAAAATTTCCTATATTTTGGAATTAATCAAAGAATTATCAGGCAGTCAAAGAAGTAAGGAATACTTAGTGGGGAGAAAAACTAATCAAAACTGAACCATAGGGACACCTGGGTGGCTCAGTGGGTTAAAGCCTCTGCCTTCGGCTCAGGTCATGATCTCTGGGTCCTGGGATCGAGCCCCGCATGGGGTTTCTGCTCAGCAGGAAGCCTGCTTCCCCTCCTCTCTCTCTGCCTGCCTCTCTGCCTACCTGTGATCTTTGTCTGTCAAATAAATAAATAAAATCTTTAAAAAAAAACTGAACCATAAATGATACAGGTAACAAAATTAGTAGCCAATGTGTTTAAGAAGCTAAACACAAATTATAGTAATTTTACTTAGAAATATATTTTTTAAAACCTAAACAAAATTGTATTGTAAAAATGAATGAAATGGAAAATATCCTGGGGTTAAATGCAGCATAGAGCAGAAGGAAGGATTAATGAACTCGAAGACATAAAAAGAGAGACAAACTAAAGTGAAACACAGCTAGGGGCACCTGAGTGGCTCAGTTGGTTAAGCATCTGGCTCCTGATTTTGGCTCAGGTCATGATCACAGAGTCCTGGGATAGTCCTGTGTGGGCTCCCTGCTCAGGGGGGAGTCTGCTAGTCCTCTCCCTCTGCCCCTCCAACTCCCCCTACTGTCTCTCTCAAATAGATAAAAGAAAATCTTTAAAATGAAACACACCTAAAAAAAAGCCTGAAAATAAAATGAGATACAGAAAGATAAAAGATTAAAACTATCTTAAAAAGAAAAGAATGTACCAGTGAGCTCTGACATAACTTAACACAGATTGATACATATGTATTTGAAATTCCCCAAAAAGAGAAAGGGTGAAAGAAACAAAATATTTGAAAAAATAACTATTTTTTTTTAATTATGAAGAGTACAAACCCAAAAACTTCAATAAAAGTCAACACAAGAAAGCTGGAAACAACTAAAGCAAGGAATATCATAATTATGACAAACAAAAATTTTAAAACAGCCAGAAAATAAAAGACATGTTACAAGTAAGGGAACTAAGAATGACAGCAAAATTTTTTTGCCATAAGCAATACTAACAATAAGGCAATAGAGAAGAATCTTGAAAGTTGAAAGAAAATACTGTTATCCTGTAATTCTATAACCAGTGAAAATAGTTCTCAAAAATAAAGGTGAAATAAAGATACTTGAGACATACACAAACTTCTGACAGCCAGTAGATCTGTGCTCTAAGGAATCGTAAAGGAAGTACTTTGGGCAAAAGGAAAGTTTTACCAGGTGAAAATCATGACATATGCCCCCCAAAATGAAGAACATTAGAAGTTGTCACTGTGCGAATTAATCCATAATAAGTATTTCTCTCATTTAATTATCTTTAAAACATAATTGATTTGTTCAAACAAAAATTATCTGTGTTGAGGGGTTTGCAATATCCATAAAACAAATAACAATGATAGCACAAAGACTGGTAGGAAAAAAATGGAAGGATAGCATTCTAAGCTTCTTTTCTTCCCCCTAAGTTTCTTTTTTTTAAAAGAGTTTATTTATTTATTTGACAGAGATCACAAGTAGGCAGAGAGGCAGGCAGAGAGAGAGGAAGGGAAGCAGGCTCCCTGATGAGCAGAGAGTCTGATGCAGGGCTCGATCCCAGGGTCCTGGGATCATGACCTGAGCTGAAGACAGAGGCTTTAACCCACTGAACCACCCAGGCACCCCTAAGTTTCTTATAGTACACATTAAGTGTACTATGTTATCCCTTGAAAGTAAAATTTAAAGATGTGCTATAACTATAACCCATAATGATGTCTATTATAAAACATATTTCACAAACCCCCAGGCACCCCAAAACCATAAACTGTAGAATGACACAAGAAACAATTATAGTTAATAGAAAACAAAGTGAATTAAATGATAACAATGATCAAATAATCAAGACTAAAGTAGAAAATGTGGAAAAAGAAAAAAAATAACAAATGAAGTAGAAAGTAAATCCCACATGATAAATTTAACCCAATCCTATCAATCACTAAATATAAATGGTGTAAGTGACCCAATGAAAAGAGACTATCAAATTGGATAAAATACAAAACCTAATTATATTCTGCAAAAAGAAATAAAATTCAAATATAAAAACACAAGCAGGTTAAAAGTAAAAGGATAAAAATGTTAAACATGCTAACACTAATCATAAGAAAGCTGGGAGCACCTATAATAATAACAAACAGAATAAATGTCATAGTAAAAAACTTTACTAAAGATAGGGGCACCTGAGTGTCTCAGTGGGTTGAGTGACTGACTCTTAGTTTTGGCTCAGGACATGATCTCAGAGTACTCAGATCGAGCCCTGAGTGGGGCTCTGGGTTCAGCATGGAAGCTGCTTGGGACTCTCTCTCTCCCCTTTTGTCCTTCCCCCCACTCTCTCTCTCTCACACACACACACACACACACACACACACACTCTCTCTCTCTCTCTCTAAAATAAATAAATATTTTAAAAAATGTTACTAAGGATAAAAGGGGCCATTTCTCAATAATATATGGGCCAATTCAGCAAGAAGACCTAATAATCCTTACATTTATGCAACTTACAATGAAGTTGAAATAAGTGATACATATTTGAATTGCAAGGAGAAATAGATAAATCCACAACTGTAAACAGAAATTTCAATGATCTGCTCTGTATATGTTATAGGACAAACAGAAAATCATAAATGTTATGAAGTCTTGATGTTATTTTATTATTTTTGGTGCAACTGAAAATGCTGTTTTTATAAACTCTTCCTGGGACTTCATTGTTAGTATGTAAATATGCTGCCTATTTCTGGGTATTAATTTTGTACCTTGCCACTTTAGTGAATTTGCTTATTAATTCTACCCCTTTTTTGGTGGAATCATTAGGATTTTCTATGTATAATATCATATTGTCTGAAAATAGTGACAGTTTAACTTCTTTTTTTTTTTTTTACCAATATAGATGTTCTTATTTCTTTTCCTCATCTAAAAACTACAAAGAGGTATAACCTCAAACCTGTTAGAATGGCCAAAGTCAAAAACACAAGGAACAACAGTGTTGGTATGGGTGTGGAGAAAATGGAACCCTTATATACTGTTGGTGGGAATGGAAACTGACACAACTACTATGAAAAACAGTATAGTGGTTCTTCAAGAAATTAAAAATAGAAATACTATTTGATCCAATAAATTTCCTATTGGGTATTTAACCAGGAAAAATAAAAACACTAATTCAGAAAGATATATGCACTCTGATATTTACTACAGCATTATTTACAATATCCAACACATGGAAGGAAACTATCCAACAACAGAATGAATGGATAAGAAAAATATGGTATATTTTTACACAATGGATTATTACACAGCCACAAAAAGAATGAGATCCTGCTTTCTGAGATAACATGGATGGACGTAGATGGTATTATGCTAAGTGAAATAAGTCAGACTGAGAAAGACAAATACGCTATGATCCACTCATAAATAGAATCTTTAAAAAATGAACAAACGAAAAAAGCAGAATCAGAACTATAAACACAGAAAAATATCAGATGGTTGCCAGAGGGGAAGGAAAGAAGTAAGTGTCGGCTGGGCAAAGTGAATGAAGGGGAGAGGGAGATACAGGCTTCCAGTTATGGAGTAAGTCACAGGAACAAAAAGCAGAGGACAAGGAATAGAGTCAATGATATCACAATAAGAATGTAATGGAAAAAATGGTAGCTATAGTTGTGGTGAGCATAGCATAATGTATAAATCACTAAGTTAAATCACTAAGTTGTTAAATCACTTGTTAAATCACTAAGTTGTATACCTGAAACTAATATAACATTGTGTGCCAACTACACTCAAAAAAATCAAATCATTTTTTATAAAAAAAATTATTTATTTGAAAGAGAGAGAGAGCACATGAGCACTAGTTGTGGGAAGGGGCAGAGGGAAAGAGAGAAGCAGACTCCCCACTCAGCAGGGAGCCTGATGTGGGGTTTGATCCCAGGACCCTGAGATCATGACCTGAGCTGAAAGCAGATACTTAACCAACTGAGTCACCCAGGTACCCCCTCGAAAAATAAAGTCTTAATGAACAAAAAAAAAAACCACATTAATCTAAGTGACATATTAGAACATTCTTTTTTTTTTAGATTTTATTTAGGTTCAAATTAGTTAATATATATTGTATTACTAGTTTCATGGATAGAATTCAGTGATTCCTCACTT
Organism: Taxidea taxus jeffersonii; assembly: GCA_003697995.1. Classification (NCBI taxonomy): domain Eukaryota; kingdom Metazoa; phylum Chordata; class Mammalia; order Carnivora; family Mustelidae; genus Taxidea; species Taxidea taxus. Next base: position 19,949 of record ML095834.1, read on the forward strand.
GCATATAATACCCAGTGCTCATTATAAGAGCCCTCCTTAATGCCCATAACCCATTTAGTGCATCCCCCACCCTCCCCTCCTCCAGCAACTCTGTTTCTTCCCTATAGTTAAGAGTCTCCTATGGTTTGCCTCCCTCTCTGTTTTTATCTTATTTTTCATGACAAAACGATATAAATTATTTTCAAGTGAACACAGAAGGCACAATGAAATATAACTTATTCTGAGCCATAAAAGCTATTATCAAATTTTCAAGGAATAAAATCATACCAAGTATGTTTTTTTACCACAATTCAGTTAGAAGTCATTTATATAAAGATATCTTTAAAACTCCCAAATATTATGTTTAAGTAATCTATGCATCAAATAAATCAGAAAGATAATTAAATTTATTTTAACTGTATGAAAATTAAAACTAAGCATCAAGATATGTGGGCTACAACTAAGAAAATTATTAGAGGGCTTTTTTTTTTTTAAAGAGAGAGAGCAGGTGAGGATGAGCAGGAGAGAGGTATATGGAGAGAGAGAGAGAGAGAATCTTAAGCAGGCTCCACACCCATCCCAGAGCCAGATGCTGGTCTTCATCATGACCCTGAATTCATGACCTGAGCCAAAACTGAGAACTGAATGCCCAATCCACTGAGCCACCCCCATGTAGAGGGCATTTTTTTTTTTAGCATAAAATGCCTATGTTACCAAGGAAGCCATGTGCCAAGCAACATTCTCAGTTTTTACCTTAAAAAACAAACAAAAAAGCAAATTAAATCCAAAGTCTGCAAAAGAATGGAAATAATAAGATTAAAACAGAGTGGAAATCAATGTCATTATAATAAGAAAATAGATAAAACTTATGTAATAAAAATTCCATCTCTGAAAACACATATGGATGACAAATTAGCACATGTAAATATGATCTACAATGCAAATTAAAAACATAATGAGATGCCATGACATACCTTTTAGAATAGCTAAAACAGAAACTAAACAAAACTGCCTCTATTAAGTACTGTTAAGAACATGGAATCACTGGAACTCTTATCTACTGCTAGTGTGAATTCAAAATGGTACAACCAGTTTCAGAAGTTCCAAGCACATACACCTACCATATGACCATCCATTCTGCTCCTAGTTACCTACCCAAGAGTAGTAAACTCCTATATGTAGATGCACTTGAATACAAATATTGACAGCAGCTTTAAGAGCAAACACATTAAACAATAAAAACCAACAACAACCCAAAATCTTAATGTGGCCATCCATCAGCAAGAGAATAGATAAGATAATATTGGTATATCTATATTATGGAGATGCCATAAAAAGCAATGAATTGTTTATACAGGCAACAACATGGATGGATCTCAACAGAATTATAATAAAAGAAGCCAGATAATTAAGAGGGTCCATACTGTGTGATTTCATTCATATAAAATTTTAGAAAATAAAAATGCAAAGTGACAGAGAACAGACCAGTGGCTGCCTACAGATGGGGATGAAATGAAGTAGATAGAAGGATTAAAAACTTTAAAAAAATGAGAGATTTTGGGGCACCTTGGTGGCTCAGTGGTTTAAAGCCTCTGCCTTCAGCTCGGGTCATGATCCCAGGGTCCTGGGATCGAGCCCCACGTCGGGCTCTCTGATCCACAGAGAGCCTGCTTCCTCCTTTCTCTCCCTGCCTGTCTCTCTGACTGCTTGTGATCTCTGTCTGTCAAAATAAATAAATAAAATCTTTAAAAAAATGAGAGATTTTATAATCTTGATTAGAATAGTGGTTTCACAGATACACACACACACACACACACACACACACACAGATGTTAAAACTTACCAAAGTATAATATTTAAATATGTACAATTCACTTTATACCAGTTATATCACAATAAATCTGTTAAAATTTTAACAGGATCAGTCACACAACTTAATATTTATATGTATAAAATCTATAAATGCCACAAAATGTAACAGAGTGGGCATGATAGAATGTGTGTTGTGGGCACAGGGAGAAACAGAATAACTAATTGCTTGTTTCTTTTTAAAAATATTTTTTTGTTTATTTGACACAGAGAGAGAGAGTTAAATACAGAGAAATAAGAAGGGGGGAGTGGCAGGCAGGTAGGCAGAAGGAAATGGAGAAGCAGTCTCCCACTGAGCAAGGAGCCTGATGTGGGGTTCTATCCCAGGACCCTGGGATCATGACTTGAGCCTAAGGCAGATGCTTCACCAACTGAGCCACCCAGGCGCTGCATCTGATTGTTCTTTTAATTGTAGAATTCCCACCATGTCTAGATAGTGTAATGTAATTGAATGTACAATGTCAAAGAATTCAAAACACCTGAATTATAGTCACTTGCTCTTGACTAAGTAGCAAAGTATACTGAGGGAGTTCATTTCTCTTCTCCATAGATTTGTAAAATACAGGGCTTTCCTCAAGGAACTTTGAAGTTCCTCTGGACTCTATAATTTCATCTCTAAATCTAGGTTGGAAATGAATTTCTGGTTGAGCTAACTCTCAGCTGGTGTGTGACCATGTCAATAACTTCCTATAAATTAGATATAATGATACCCTTCATAAGTGTTAAATTTTCTAAGGCCCCAAAATATTCAGTTGAGATTAATAAAATAAACAAGAAGATTTAACACAATAGCCTATTTCCTGTAAAGAAACACTCTAGGCATTTGCACATTTCTCTGACCTTCCTCAAATATATATTTTTTAATCTGAGGGTATGTGTGCTTCTCTGGATTTCCCCAAATAAATTTCTATTTTAAATGTTATTATGGTATTAGATTTCAAGTTATATAAATTTGCAATGATATAAATTTGCAATGATCACAGATGAAATCACAAATTGTTACTATGAAGTTTGACCATCTGAGTATCTCATGATCAAAAGTTCATAGTTAGAGGCACCTGGGTGGCTCAGTCAGTTGGGCAGCTACCTTCAACTCAGGTCGTGATCTCAGAATCCTAGGATTGGGCCCAGCATCAGGCTCACTGCTCAGTGAGAGGCCTGCTTCTCCCTCTCCTGCTCCCCCTACTTGTATTCCCTCTCTTGCTGTCTCTCTCTGTCAAATAAATAAATGAATGAATATTTTTTTAAAAAAAAGTTTCATAGTTACAGGTATTCAAAAATTAACTGACAATTACAACTTTTCAAAATTTGAAAATTGTATGAAACCCTTTGATGCAGATATCAACTGTCCAGATGAAGAAACTTAAAGAATCATCACAATATTTTCCTATATGATACACTAACCAGCACTCACTTTTTTTAGATAAAAATCAATTCTATCCCTGAACACAGTTTCTTTTCTCTTATACTCATATATCACAAACTATAATAAGATAAAAGCTTATAGATTTTGATTCCTAGCTTCCACTTTCCTATCACCATTATATACAAAAGAAAAATTGATTCTGACCTTGAAGTCAGAGTGTTAAAAATAAATCTCTGCTGCACCTATGTTCTTTTTCTGTTTCTGAAATAACTGTTTTAAACTTATTCAGGGGATTACTTTAATGATCTACTAGCTTTTTATAAGTACTAAAAATAAGTAAGAGAGATGTTTGTGCAGGAAAGTGTTTATCAGTTCCCAACACATTTGAGGGAAAAATATAAGTGTTTAAAAGATGCTGAGCTTCCCAACAAAGATATTCCATGTGGCTTCTATTACTCACGATCCTATCTACTATTGAGAGAACTTACCATAAGATGTATGTAATTCATAGTGCTGTATAAATATTTATTTCAAACACCTACCTAAAATCAAATATGATTTTTAATTGACATGGTACAGAAAAGACATGATGAATCAAGCCTAAAGGGAAAAAAATTCCATGTTTTACATTTTTCCTATTCTAACCCTTATTTAAGACTTGATGTAAGTTTAAATAGTCACGCAATATTTGCAAAATTTATTTTCACAATACATATTCATCATGATGTATGTAAGTTTTAAATTAAGTTTAGTTCAGTAAATATTTTTTTATTATAGAAAATAGTGAAGTTGCAAAAAAAAACTATAAAAAGGAAAAAATGCAAAACACATTCTTGTAATTTATTAATGATTGGCAAATCCTACATAAGAAGTCAATTGAAATTACAAGGAGAATAGAAATTGTCACAAAAATTACTGTACAAATATAATCCTTGAAACTACTATAACTTTCAAAAACAAATGTATTGGAACTTGAGGATCTCATTAGTAATGACACTCTAAGACCTTACCAGAATAGCTCCTTTGCAGAAAACAAATAAAAAACTGGACCTTATAACCAAAGTACACACGTATAAGCAGTGGAAAGTGAACAGATGGTATCAGAGATTAGTATATATTCAACGGTGAGGGGTATATGAGGTGAAAATCCACTTTCGTGAATTTTAGCCTCAAGTCTGGTACAGCTATTCAGGGGATGAAATAACAAAGAATTAGAAAAACAGCAGCATTTCTCATGAGCCAAAGAACTGAAGATAGGGAAGCAGTTGTTGAAGAATACAGTGAGGGAATCTCGAAAGGGAAAGTCCTACTCACATTTCTGTCTAACCTTTGACACACATACATGCACAGAAAAGAGCAAAAGCAGCTCACCTAAATAAAGAAGATTTGAGGTAAGGCCAAAGCTGCCACTCCAAAAGCAGTTTGAAATTTAAATCCAACTAAGACAACTGCTTGTTATAAGTGGAGAACCATCACATTGACAAAAGTGTAAGAATCCCAAACCCTTAGCACTTAGTATCTGTGTGTCTAACATACAATTCAAAGTTAAGTAAAAGTAAGAAACCAGGGAAGTGGAACAAAGAGAAGTCAAATTAAATAAAGACCAACTATACAATGACCCAGATTTTGAAAATAGCAAAAAAGGATTTTAAAGTGGCTATTTTAACAATACCCAATTAAAGTAAGCATAATATGTTCAAATGAATGAAAAGATGGCAAATGCCATCAGAAAAATAGAAACAATAAACTAAAATAGACATGTAGAGCTTAAAAAAAGAGGTAAAAAATAAATCACTCAATGGATTTGCCATCCAAATGGAAGTGACAAAGGGAAGATAAAGTGAGCTTGAAAAAATAAATAGAAATTATCCAATAGTGCAGAATAAAAAAGATATCAGATAGGAAATAAATGAGCAGAGACTCATAGACCTGTTAGATAATAGGACACTACCTGCCCTACATGTAAACAGAACAAACTCAGTAAAGTTGAAGGATACAAACTCAGCATGCAGAAATCCATTGTGTTTCTATACACTAATAATGTATCAGCAGAAAAATAAATTAAGGAATCAATTCCAATTATGACTGCACCAAAAATCACAAGATTCCTAGGAAAAACCAAACCAAAATGCTAAAAGAACTTACTCTGAAAACTATAAAATACTGATGAAAGAAATTGAAGATGACACAAAGAAATGGAAAAACATTCCTTGCTCATGAATTGGAGGAATAAATATTGCTAAAATGTCTGTACTACCTAAAGCAGTCTATACATTTAATGCAATCCCTATCAAAATACCACCAACATTTTTCACAGAGCTGGAACAAACAATCCTAAAAATTTGTATGGACCCATGAAAGACTCCAAATAGCTAAAACATCCTTGAAGAAGAAATGCAAAACTACAGGCATTACAATTATGAACTTCAAGTTATATTACAAAGCTGTAGTAATCAAAACAGTATGGTATTGGCACAAAAACAGAATACAGATCAGTGGAACAGAATAGAAAACCCAGAAACGAACCTACAACAATATGGTCAGTTAGTCTTTAACAAAGCAGGAAAGAATAGGAAAAAGAACGTCTCTTCAACAAATCATGCTGGGAAACCTGGACAGATAAATGAAAAAGAATGAAACTAGACCACTTTTTTATGTCAAACACAAAAATAAATTCAAAATGGATGAAAGATCTAAATGTGAGACAGGAAATCATAAAAATCCTGGAGGAGAACACAGACAGTAACATCTTTGACACTGGCCATCAGCAACTTCTTTCAGATATGTCTCCTGAAGCAAGGGAAACAAAAACAAAAATAAACTATTGGGACTACACAAAAACAAAAATCTTCTGTACAGGGAAGGAAACAATAAACAAAACTAAAAGGTAACCTGCTATATGGGAGAAGATATTTACAAATGACATATCTGTTAAAGGATTAGCACCCAAAAATCTATAAAGAACTTACACAACTCAACACTCCCCAAAAAGAATAACCAATTAAAAATGGGAAGAAAACATGAATAGACATTTTTCAATGAAGACAGAGATGGCCAAAAGACACATAAAAAGATGCTCAACATGATTCATAATCAGGAAAAGAAATAAAAATCAAAGCTACAATGAGATATCATCTCATATCTGTCAGAATGGCTAAAATCAACAACACAAGAAACAACAGGTATTGTCAGGGATATGGAGAAAAGGGAACCCTCCTGCACTGTTGGTGGGAATGCAAAGTTGGGCAGCCACTCTGGAAGACAAAATGGAGGTTGCTCAAAAAGTTAAAAATAAGACTACTCTATGATCCAGCAGTGACACTACTACACAAGGTTATCTACACAAAGAACACAGAAATACTAATTTGAAAGGATACATGCACCCCGATGCTGATAGCAGCATTATCTACAATAGGCAAATTATGGATGTAGCCCAGTGTCCACTGACTGATGAATGGACAAAGGAGGTGTGGTATACATATACAACAGAATTTTATTCAGCCATCAAAAATAATGAAATCGTGCCATTTGCAACAGCACAGATGGAGCTAAAGAGTATAATGCTAAGTGAGGTAAGTTAGAGAAACACAAATACCATGATTTCACATGTGAAATTCATAAGACAAAAAAAAACAAAAAAAAATGGGGTGGGGAGAAGAGAGAGGGAGGCAAACCAAGACTGAACTATAGAGAACAAACTGATGGTTACCAGAGGGGAGGTGGGTGGGAGATGGGTTAATTAGGTGATGGGGAATAAGGAGTTATTAAGGAGTTATTATGATGAGCACTGGGTGTTGTATGGAAGTGTTGAATCAATCTATTGTGCACCTAAAATAAATATTACACTCTATGCTCACAAATTAAAATAAAAAAATGAAAAAGGGAAAAAAAAACAGAATCACAGAAGAGGAGTGAAAAATTAGGCAGAAAAATCTGAAGAAATTATGTCCAGGGACACCTGGGTGGTTCTGTCAGTTAAGTGGATACCTTCAGCTTGGGTCGTGATCCCAGGTTACTGGGATGGAGTCCCGCAACAAGTTCCTTACTCAGCGGAAAGCCTGTTTCTCCCTCTCCCCTGCCACTCCCCTGCTTGTGCTCTCTCTCTTTCTGACAAACAAACAAAAATCTTTAAAAAAAGAAAAAAAAATTATTCAAAAATTTCCCACATTTGTTTAAAGGCAAAAAAATTATAAACAGAACATGAAAAGTACACAAATCAAACTGCTGAAATCTAGAGAAAACAGCAAAACTTGAATGCAAGATGAGAAAACCTATTACCTACAGGCAACAACAATTCAACTAACAACTTACTCTTTCACCAGATATTACAGAGAGTAGAAGAGAAGGGACTAGCATTACTCAAGTGCTAAAACAAATAAAACTGTCCAATGAAAATTATATATACAGAATGTTCTATAAAATAATCTTTACCAGTCACAGCAAAATAAAGACACTGTCAGATTAGCCAAATAAGTAAGGAAAAGAATAAATATAAAAATTTGTTGCCAACAGACATATATTATAAGGAATGCTAAATAAATTTCCACAGGATGAAATGGAATAATACCAGATGGAAACTCAGATTCTCTGAAAGCAATAAAGAATACATTTGAAACCATAAATATCTGGGGTTTGTGGAGGGCATGTATTACATGGAGCACTGAGTATGAATTTTGGAACACTGAAAAAAAAAATTAAAATAAAATAGATATTATTTTTAAAAAATATATATTTATGAAAATGAATATTTGCATTATATTCCCTCTTAAATTAAATATTATACATATATCTGTTTAAAGCAAACATTATATCATCATCTTATGGGGTTTTCATTACAGAAATATCACACATATAATAACCATAAAGGGTATGACAGTAAATATGTTAGGTTTTGTAGGCCATAAAGGCTCTTTTGCAACTAGTCAACATTGCCACTGTATCACAGAAACAGCCACAGATAATATTTAAGTGGACAGTTATGGCTTTTTTCTAATAAAACTTTATTTACAAAAAAAGCAGTTGAAGTATTGATCATTGTCAACTCTGGCATAAAAGTTGAGGGATATGGGGTTTCAAAAACTACAATTTATGCTTAGTGCTAAACTATTTACTGTTATTGGAAAGTAAAAAGTAGTATTTATTTTAGTTCTCAGAATAACTATTAGAAAATGCAGACATATAGTTAAAAATCCAGTAGGAAAATTACAATTCTAAAAATATTTCAAATAGAGGTGTTAGGGTGGTTCAGGCAGTTAAGTGACTGACTCTTGGTTTCCACCCAGGTCATATTGGGGTTGTGAGAATGAGCCCTCTTTGAACTCTGAGCTCAGTGGGGAGTCTATTTGGGATTCTCTCTCCATCTGCCTCTGTCCCTTACCCACAGCTCTTGCATTCTCTTTCTCTCAAATAAATAAATCTTAAAAAATAAAAAGAAATAAATCAAAATATTTCAAATGATCTTAAAAAATGAGGGAGGATGAAAGGAATAATGAAAAGCAAAGGAACAAAAAGGGATTATAGATGAAACAAACAATAAAACAGTAGTTGCCATACTATATAAATAATTGTATTTAATGTTAAAAGGCTACAAAAAATGGTGGAGATTTTAAGAAAGGATTAAAAAGAGAGAGAGAGAGAGAGAGACGCCTAACTTGTATCCAAAACAGATGCCCTTTAAATAAAATAGGTAGACAGTAAATGAATGGAAATGATGTACCATAAAGACAGTAAGTATAAAAAGGCTTATGTGGTCATATTAATAACAAATAAAACAGATACCAAGATACAAGAGGAATACTTCATAATGATACTGTTAATTATAAAGAAAACATAATAATGCATTCATGAAGCAAAACTGGTATCATTAAAGCAATGGATCAATAATTCCAAAATCAGAATTGGAGAATTTAATATCCCTCTCTCAGCAGCTGTTCATAGCTATGTCAAGTGAAATAAACCAGACACATTAAGACAAATGCTATATGATTTCACTTACATGTGAATTGTAAAAAATACATCTGTCAAACTCATAGTAACAGTAGAATAGTGGTTACTAGAGAATGGACAATCAGGGAAAAGGGGAGATATTGATGAAAGGATAAAAACTTCAGTTATGAGAGGAACACTCTGGAACATTAATGTACAGCATAGGGACTATAAATATTAATAATATGTTACATACTTAAGTTGTGCTTTGTGAATATATCTCAAATGTCTTACCACAAAAAAATGAACAGGTAACTTTAGAAGATGATGGCTATGCTCATTAGTGTGGGGTAATCATTTTAAAATGTATACATAGAGAAAAACTTAATATTGTATACCTTAAATACAAACATTTTTGTCAAAAATAAATTTAAAAAATTTTAAAAGAACTGTCCAAATATTCAACAGACACAGAAAACTAAAAAAAAAAAAAAAAGATTACCCATTTGGTTTTATTTTTATTTACAGAAGTCAAACACTACATTAGAATACAAATTTTTTTGCATACACATAGCACATTACTGTGATAGACAATATAGTGAGCCATAAAACAATTTCTAATTCATTATTATATTTTTAAGAATGAGATCATCCAAAGTGTGTTCTCTAGCCACAACATAATTAAAGATCACTATGAATAAAGTAACTAGAAAATCTCCCATACTTGGAAATCAAATTACATATTTCTTTTTTTTTTTTTTAGAGAAAGAGAAAGAAAGGTTGAGAGAGAGAGAGAGAAAGAGCCAGAGTGAGGAAGGGGCAGAGGAAGAGAGTCCCAAGCAGGCTCTCTTCACACCCAATGCAGAGCTGGACATAGGGCTCAATCTTATGACCCTGAGATCATGATCAGAGCCAAAATCAAGAGTTGGATGCTTAACTAACTGAGCCACACAGATGCCTCAAAACACATTATTTCTAAATAATAGACTGGTCAGAGAAAAAATCAAAAAGGAAATTCAAAAATAATGTTGAACTAATTGATAATAAAACAAATAAAATTTAGGAGATTCAGCTTAAGCAGCGCTTGCAGGGAAATTTATAGATTTACATACCAAGTTACAAAGAAAAGGGAAATCAAAATCAATTACTTGAGTTTCAACCTAGAGAAATCAGGAAAAGCACAGAAATTAAATTCAAAGTAAGTAGATGGACTATTATAATAAAGCTAAGAGCAGAAATCAACACATAAAAAAAAAAACAGAAAAAAAAGTTAAAAACCCCAAAGCTTGTTCTTTATAAAGATAAATAAAACATATAAAATTATACCTGGAAAGAACAAAGAAAGATAAAACAGAAATAAAAAAAAACATCAGGAATGAAAGACAGTACATCATGGCAGATCTTACATAAATTAAACAGGTAATAAGAGAATATAATGAGGAGCACTTGGGTGGCTCAGTTGACTAAGCATCAGCCTTTTTGCCTCAGGTCATGATCCCAGGGTCCTGGGATCTGCCCCAGCAGGATCCCTGCTAAGTGGAGAATCTGCTTCTCCCTCTCCCTCTGCCCATCCTCCTGCTCTTTCTCTCTCATATAAATAAAATCTTTAAAAAATAGAGAACATAATGAATAATATTGTGCTCGCAATTTGATAACTTGGATGAAATGAACAATTCTTTGAAATATATGACCAAATGATCCAAAAAAGCACAGAAAATTTAGTTATCCTCATGTAGAATATTAACACTACAATTAAAAATGCTCCTATAAAATGCAACCAACCAACACCAAAAACAAACAAACAAAAAAAAACAAAAAAAAACAAAACGCTTTTGGAAGAAGTTATGGGTGATTTCCATCAGACATTTAAGGTGGAAAAAAATAGCCCTGCTGAACTCCTTCTGTTAATATAGGAGAAAGAAAAATGCCCCAACTAATTTAACCAATGGTAACAAAAATGAAGATATCCCATGGAAAAAAAATATATAGCCCTAATGAACCAAGACCAAGAAGCTTTTAAAAATCTAGGAAATTAAATCCAACAATATGTAAAGATAATACATCATGTCCATCATGTCCAAACACAGTTTATTCATGTAATGCAATGTTGTCATGTAAATCAATAACATGGCAGACAATGCAATTTTAGAAATGGACAAATGTTTTAAACACTTAGGCAAAAATGTACGCAGATGGACAATAAGCACATGGAAAGACACTCATATTCTTTGGTCATCACAGAAGTAAAAATTGTCATTGATATGTTAACACCAAACATTTTCAATAGTAAAGCTAATGGTAGGACTATCGATAACAAGTGCTATGGAGGGTGTGGAACAAGTGGAAATCTCATACATGAGTGATGAGATTGCAAAGTGGTCAACCACTTTCAAAAGCAGTAAGGCAGGGGCACCTGGGTGGCTCAGTGGGTTAAAGCCTCTGCCTTCCTCTGGGGTCATGATCCCAGGGTCCTGGGATGGAGCCCCCCATTGGGCTCTCTGCTCAGCGGGAGGCCTGCTTCTCTTCCTCTCTGCCTACCTGTGATCTCTGTCTGTTAAATGAATAAATAAAATCTTAAAAAAAAAAGCAGTAAGGCAGTGGTGTATCATGTAACTGAAACACAGAGACCCAGAAATTCTAACCCTAGGTTTTTTACTAAGAGAAATAAAAATGTATGTCTGTACAGTATCCATCCATTATTCAAAGAGTCCCAAACTGGAAACAAGCCAAATCTTCACGATCTGGTGAATAAGACTGTGGTACATGTACACTATGGAATACTACACTGTGATGGAAAGGCATAATACAGTAACACAGGCAAATACTGGATGATTTAGTGAGGGAAACCAAACACAAAACACTACATATTATATGATGGCACTCAAAGAGGTTTCTAGAAAATCTACAATGGCATGAAAAGGATAAAAGTTTGCCTGGGGCGAGCAGTTGGGAGATGTAGTCAAAAGACAAAAGGAAAAATTTACGTGTGATGAAAATATTCTACATTTGAATTGTAGCGGTGGTTGTAGTCTATAACAAATTACTAAAATTCATCAAACTGAACACTTAAAATGGGTGAATTCTTAAGTTAGAGAAAGACAAATACCATAAGATTTGACTCATATGCAGAATTTAAGAAAACACACAAGCAAATGGAAAAAATAAAAGAGACAAACCAAGAAACAGACTGAACTCTAGAGAAGAAACTGATGGTTACAAGAGGGGATGTGGGTGGGGGATGGGTGAAAAGTATTGGGGATTAAGGAGTACATTTGTCGTGACAAGCACCAGGAGATGTATGGAAGCACTGAATCAGTATATTGTAATCTGAAACTAATGTACCCCTGTATGTTAACTGATATTAAAATAGAAACTTGAAAGGTAAAAAATAAAATAAAATGAGTGAATTCTCTTGTATATAAACCATCTATATTTTTTGCTGAAGCAAAACCAGAATGTGTTTTCCAGTCTTAAAGTACTTATCTTTGTGTTCTGTAGATTCTCTGTATCTTCCTCTGATTATTGTGGATACTCTGTCTTTTCAAGCCCAAGCCTCTCCCCTTCCCCATCTTGGTAACATCATCAATTTTAAGGGCTTCAGCTATTGAAGTTGTTGTGTCTAGGCCACAGGACTCACATAAAGACCTTAGCTTCTATAATTCTTGTGGGCCTTTCAAATTCAGCATTTAAAAAATTTATCTCCCCACGTGATGCCAGTACGGTCTTTCCAAAGAGCTCCTTTCATCATTTAATTCCCCTTGTTATAAGCATCAGTGGCTCCCTGAAGCTTTCAGGATATAATACCAATCTCTCCAATCATAAAGAGTAGGCCCTTTATTATTCTGACCTTGGTTTTGCTCTTTATCATCTACTTCAGCTACTCTCTGTAGGATCCCTTTCATCACAGGTCAACAACTAAAATGCTTCAGGGTGTGTGTAGAGGAGGCAACATGAAAGAAAAACAATAGCGTAGGGGTGTTTTATCCAAGTCCCCAGTGTCAGGAGGCCACAAGTATGCTGGTGAAATGGAGAGTGAAGACCCCACCTAAGGACCTTATGCAGCTGTCCTATTGCTCTAACCAACTGCTGCCATCTGGGTACAGGTTTAACAGTTCTGACTTATCAATATGTGATTTTTATGTGAAATATGAGAACTACTTGAAGATAATATTTAACAACTTAAAACACTGATAAAATCCAATGAAACATTTTAGCAGTCTGGATTCTCGTTCACAAGTCCAGCAGAATATTGTGTCTCTTAACCTAGAAAGTTCCTAAACAGTCTTCAGCATTTAAACTTGCATGTTATCTCTAAGGGAGTCTTCCCTAATTCCCTCTTTCCAAAAGAGAGAGAGAGAGAGAGAGAGATTCAGATGACCTATGTTTATTCTTCCAGGGTTAATTCCTAACAATATTTTTTAAAAAAATTATTTATTTATTTTAGAGAAAGAATGTGTGAGTGGGGGGAGGAGCAGAGGCAGAGGTAGAAAGAGAACATCCAGCAGACACTCTCCTGAGCAAGGTGCCCAACACAGGGCTCAATCCCATGACTCTGAGGTCTTGACTTGAGCTAAAACCAAGAGTCAAATGCTTAACTCACTGAGCCACCCAGGAACCCTCTAATAATTATTATTTACTCTCTGCCAAACACCTTTCTAAGATATTCATCCATTTAATTTCTTCAACACAGTGAGGAAGGTGCTTCAAATATTTCTATTTTACAGATGGTGCCAATGGGGCACATAGGGTTTAAATAACATTCCAGATACACAGCTAGTAAATAGTAAAATCATGATTCAAATCTATACAATATTATAACACAGCCCACATTATTAAACACTATAGTGTAATGATTATCAAATTTTATGACACGGTAATGAATTATTGTTATATCTGTATGTTTGCTCTCTGCACTGTTAAATACTTGAAAAACAGTGATTGTACTTTATTATTCCTTTCATTCAACGGACTGAGAAATTACTAAGTTTACAATAGGTATTAGGTGAATGAAGGAACAGATGAATGAGGTGATGAGTTAATGAACATTTTCAATATTGTTACTATGATTTTTCATTTCAGAAGGTTATATACACTCACTGTAAAATTTTAAACAGTAAAATGTATATTATATAAAGTTCCTTCATCTTCTTATTCCTTCTTGTTCCTTTTGTCCCTATCCATAAGTACCAGTGATAATCACTGTTTATCACTGTTTCATGGTTTTTGATTCTTTAAGGATTTTGTAATAATCCCTATAATTTGAAAAATGGACTATGGAACCAACATAACTAAAAGTAGGCTTGATTTTAAGAAAAAAAAGTCAAACAACTCTCGAAGGAACTAGAATAAAACCTCAATAGCTGGTAAGATAAATTTTCTCCAAAACTTGTAAGAAGTCATATTGTAACCTATCTGCAATATTAAAGGTAGGAAATCTAAACTCTAATATTTAAATTTTATCAAGGCTATCAAATTTAATTTGAATTTGAACTAATTAAAGGGAAATGAGTTAATCTGAACAGTGATCTAAACCACTCAGAAAATCATACCCCATGGGTGTACTGCAATATGTAAGGGAAAACAAGAGGGATCTGGTCATAGAACAGTTGTATGACAAATTCTAACTGTAAGTTAAATGGTGGGAAGGAGACTGATGGTCTTTTGTATACAAACCCTTACAGCAGGTGACCAGTAGAATATATAGATGATCAAATCCTACATGCTTTGATGAGAAAAGTGAACTGATAAATACAGAAGGACAAAGCTGGGATATGTCCTTATGCTACAGAATTAATGGGTCTACCCACAATTCAAAGATTGAAACCTAATCCTCAATGTTATGGTGTTTGGAGGTGGGGCCTTTGGGAGATAATGAGATCATGATCATGGAGCCCTCATGAATGGGATTAATGCCTTTGTAAAAGAGAACCCAAAGAGCTCCCCGCTGCCCCTTCCTCAATATGAGAACACAATGAGATGGCAGCCCCTCTTTTAAACAGTAATCAGGTCCTCATCAGACATCGAATTTGATGGCACTATGATCTAACACTTCCCAGCCTCTGGAATTATGAGAAATAAGTTTGTTGTTTCTAACTCACCTAGTATATGGTACTTGTTACAGCAGCCTACAGGTATTACAATATCTTACATAAAAATCAGATGGAGAAAAACTTATTTGGTGATTCAATAAAGTAGTGACCCTGAGTAGAAGGCAGATTTACGGCTAAATCAAACCACCAACAGCAAACATATCCCACACTGCTTTAGAATGCCAAGGTCTGAAATTACCTGGACCATATTTAGCAGTGCCTAGGGCCTAACTGACATTTTCTGTGATTCGTTAATCAAGTAATTACTTTCCCCAAGGATCCCCTACAGTTCGCCTTCACAGGGAAATAGAGCAGGTCTACATCTGAGCAAAAATATGTGACAGATACCTTAAATTGAAAAGTGAATGTCAGTTCTGCTACACGCATGACCAGGACCTAAAGTATGTTGCTATCTTTTTAGTCAACAACACAGATAATCAGCACTTTGGGCTTCTGTAAGGAATTTCAACCATAAACTGACAGAATCTGGGGCTTGCCGAGATCATGCTGGCAGCATCTGTTATTTGTGGGAGACATTTAACTATTTATTAAGTGCCAATTAGGTACCCAGCCTCATGTTGTGGGGAAGCATTGCATAGTTTCAGGGATATGAAAACTCTGGGAAGAATAAAAGTTCAAGTTCACACTGTTTTGGGGAAGGGCTAAGAGAATGAGAAAGGTGCAGTTTAGGAGGAAAATGCCCCCTATAATCCTGCTAATAATTTGTAATTGTTAAGAAAATAATTCAAGAGGTGCCTAGGTGGCTCAGTGGGTTAAGCCTCTTCCTTCGGCTCAGATCATGATCTCAGGGTCCTGGGATCGAGCCCTGCATCGGGCTCTCTGCTCAGCAGGGAGCCTGCTTCCTCCGCTCTCTCTCTTTGCTTGCCCCTCTGCTTACTTGTGATCTCTGTCTGTCAAATAAATAAATAAAATATTTAAAAAAAGAAAATAATTCAAGATGATAACTTGTTATTACATCATCATTTTACTAGCAAAATTAAAACAGATTTCCATAGGTCAGCAATATTGTCTATAGTGATTTGAACTCATGTGAAAGTTCCTTGTGGGTATGACCTATTCATCATACTATTCCCCTCTTTGCTCTGCATATTGTGTGAAACACTTTTAAAAATGAAACAAATATTTCCTTAAGAGTAGACCTCAATTATAACATCCTTGGAATACTCATTCATTCAACAAATGTTTATTGATTAAGCCTTATGTTCTAAGAAATCTGCTATACAGTGGGTGTGATGACATTTAAGCATAATCCTATTTTCATGCAACAAACAAATTAGTAATGGAGATATAATACACTATGTAAGTACAAGAAATGTGAATTAAAGGAATAACAAATTTCTACCACAAGTAACAATTGTGATGGAGATGGAAAGGGAACTTCTCAGAAGTGTGCCATTAAAAAAAAAAAGTCATGGGTACCAAAGCATTAGTGGATAAGGAGAACTTCAAAGGTTACATGAGACATTTTTCAATAGCCAAACTATGGAAAGAACCTAGATGTCTACCAACAGATGAATGGATAAAGAAGATGTGGTGATTTTGTATGTATGTGTGTGTGTATATATATACATATACACACACACATACACACACACAATGGAATGCTATATAGCCATCAAAAGAAATGAAATCTTGCCATTTTCAGTGACACGGATGGAACTAGAGGGTACTATGCTGAGCAAAATAAGTCAATAGGTTTTGTAGGTTGTTTTTTTTTAGAAAGAGTATTTAAAAGCAATATGTCCTAGTGATCAATAGCACATATAAGCTCATAACTTATCTCCAGCTCGTGCTGGCTGTGTTAGCTTGATTACTTCATCTCTCTACCATTAAGTTTCCTAATCCATAAACTTGGAAAATAGCAGTAACTTCCCTCAGAAGGTACTTGTGAAGGACACCTGGGTGGCTCAGTTGGTTAAGCCATTTGCCTTTATTTCAGGTCATGATCCCAGGGTCCTGGGATGGAGCCCCACATCAGGCTCCCTACTCAGCAGGGAGTCTCCTTCTTCCTCTGCCTGCTGCTCCCTCTGCTCATGTTCTTTCTCTGACAAATGAATAAATAAAATCTTAAGTAGATGTGAAGCTCAAGTAAGGCAACAAAGATGAAGTATTCACTGTAGGAAATAACTGTAAATGTTGTATTAAATTACCTATCATCCTCACTGTTACTACTATTCTCCTAAGTGAAAAGTTATTCGCCATATAAATGAGAACTATATTCAGACTGAGTGTTTTAGGAATGTATAGTTACCTACACGTGTAAAATTTCTACTCCACATACTAGGGGGATGATTTAAAAACAAGTCAGATATTGAATAATGTGTTTTATAGATTTTGTTAAAGTTATTATTAGAACCACTTTTATTTAAGAAGTCGATTTCTTGATAGAAGAGGTATATTGATTTGCACTAATCCTCATCTTCTATGTATTACCAATGTTTAAGAAAAACAGGGATCATCTTTCAAAATGTTAAAGTATGACCAATTTTCTGGTTTCCCAAAAAGAAATCAGGTTTACTTTCATCCATTTACATAACATTCAGGATTTTTAAAAAATCATCAATATTTGGGGATACATTATGTTACCAATGGCTAAATAAAATATAACACATATTTGTATTTACCAAAGCAAGAATGGGAGTTAGCCCTATCTAAATCAGACAACACTCTTCTGATTAAAAAAAAACAAGTATTTCTATTTTATGGGAGCTATAAATACTTGTAAAGATGCAGTATATCTCACATATTTTTAAATTGGTGAATTCTTAACAATAAAAAAATAATTAAATTTATTGGCAAGTAAAAGTTCATCATACAGAGAAGAGTCAAGATGGCAGAAGAGTAGCAGACTGAGATGACATCAGGTTGCAGGAGTTCAGCTAGATAGTTTTCAAACCATTCCAAACACCTACAAACCCAGCAGGAGATTGAAGAGAAGAGCAACAATCCTAGAAACAGAAAATCGACCACTTTCTGTAAGGCAGGATGTACAGAGAAGTTAATATGAAGAGATGGGAAGATAGACTGCAGTGGGTGGGGCCAGGTCCCAGCAAGCAGCAGAGCACAAAATCAGAACTTTTAGAAGTCTGCTCCACTGATATACATCTCTCCAGGAGCTAAGCAGGGGTAGAGTCCTCACAGGGACAGTGTGGTCTCAGGTTCCATGGGGTCACTGAAAGATCGAGGGGTGTCTGAGTGCAGCAGAGCTCGCAGGTATCAGAGTGGGGAAGCCGACCTCAGACAAGGAGCTGAGGAGTGAGCTTTCAGCTAGGGGTTACCTTAAACCATGATCTGTGGCACAGTTTGACCACTGCTCTTTGAGCAGGGACCCCACAAATGGCAGATCTGGGGAGACTCACCTTCCTTCTCTGGAGGCAGGAATCTGCTGGGTTTGGAGACTCCAGATGGGGCTGTACGCCAGAGACAGAAACGCTTGGTCACAGGCTGGGTGAGCTTGGAGCGTGGCCAGAGGCCAGGGAGACAGAGGTGACTGACTGCCTTTCTCAAAGGGTGCACTGAGGAGTGGGGCATGAAGCTCTTGGCTCCTCCAGGCTGGAGATTGGGAGGCCACCATTTTCATTCCTGTCCTCCAGAGCTCTACAGAAAGTGTTCAGGGAATAAAATCTCCTGAGAGTAAATCCAAGCAGATTACTTAGCTCAGCCCCTGGCAAGGACAGTGCAATTCTGCCTTGGGCAAAGACTTTTGAGAACCACTGCAATAGGCCCCTCCCCCAGAAGAACAGCAAGAACATCCAGCCACGACCAAGCTCACCAATCAAGAACAGTGGAATTCCAGAGGAGAAGAAAGCAAAGCATGGAATTCATGGCTTTCCCCCCTATGATCCTTTAGTCTTACAAAGTTAATTAATTTTTTAATTTTATATTTTTCTTATTCTAATTTTTTAACTTTTCCTCTTGCCCCTTTTTGAAGTCTTTTAACTAGTTTATCTTAACAATACCTTTCTAAAAAATATTTTTAAACCTTCATTATTATAGTCATATTTTATCCTTCACTGAATCTAAATTTATTTTTGTATACAAATAGGGTTTTTTCTTATACAAAATTTTGGGATACAATTTCTTCCAATAGATGAAAATATACCCTAAATCTAGCAAAGGGCTTTGTTCTAGTCACCAGCCTGAGCAAATTCTCTCCACATTCTTTTTCCAACTAATTTATATTATCAATTTCTTTTTTAGAATTTTTTTATTTTCATTTACAGTCATAGTCCATCCCTTCATTGTGTTTACTCTTATTTTGATATTATATATCAGTTTTTCTTTCCTTAAAATTATGGGAGGTAGTTTCATCTAAGAGACCAAAATACAGCCAAAATCAATGGGTGGCTCTGTTCTATTCACCAGTCTAATATATATATTTTCTTCCTTTTTTTTAAACTTCTTTTTATAACTTTTCTTCTCCCCATGATCTGGGGTCTCTTCTGATTTGGTTAACACACATTTTTCTGGGGTCTTTGCTACCTTTTTAGTATTTTATTCTGTCATTCATATATTCTTATCTGGATAAAATGACAAGGCAAAAAAAATCACCATAAAAAAAAAGAACAAGAGGCAGTACTGAAGGCTATGGACCTAATCAATATGGACATTAATAATATGCCAGATCTAGAGTTCAGAATGACGATTCCCAAGGTGCAAGATGGGCTCGCAAAAAGCATGGAAAATATTAGAGAAACTCTGTCTGGAGAAATAAAAGCCATTTCTGGAGAAATCAAAGAACTAAAATCTAACCAAGATGAAATAAAAAAAGCTATTAATGAGGTACAATAAAAAATGGAGGCTCATATGGCTAGGATAAATGAGGCAGCAGAGATAATTAGTGATATAGAAGACCAAGTAACAGAGAATAAAGAAGCTGAGAAAAGAGAGACAAACAACTACTGGACCATGAAGGGAGAATTTGAGAGATAAGTGATACCAAAAGATGAAATGATATTGGAATAATTGGGATTACAGAAGAAGAAGAAAGACAGAGGGAGAGAAGGTATACTGGAGGGAATTATAGAGAATTTCCATAATATGGCAAAGGGAAGAAGCATCAAAATCCAGGAGGCACAGAGAACTCCCCTCAAAATCAATAAAAATAGGTCCACACCCCCATCACCTAATAGTAAAACATAAAACTCTTAGACAAAGAGAAAATCCTGAAAGCAGCCCAGGAAAAGAAGTCTGTAACATACAACGATAAAAATATTAGATTGGCAGCAGACTTATCCACAGAGACCTGGCAGGCCTGAAAGCACTGACATGATATATTCAGAGCACTAAATGAGAAAAGCATGCAGCCAAGAATACTATATGCAGCTAAACTATCATTGAAAATAGGAGAGATAAAAACCTTCCAGGACAAACAAAAACAAAACAAAACAAAAAAAATTGCAAACGTGAAACCAGCCCTACAGGAAATACTGAAAGGGGTCCTCTAAGCAAAAAGAGAACCTAAAAGTAGTAGACCAGAAAGGAACAGAGACAGTCAACTGACAGGCAATATAATGGCACTAAATTCATACCTCTTGATAGTTACCCTGAATGTAAATGGGCTAAATGTCCCAATCAAAATACACAGGGTATCAAAATGGATAAAAAGCCAAAACCCATCAATATGCTGTCTACAAGAAACTCATTTTAGACCCAAAGATACCTCCAGATTTAAAGTGAGGAGGTGGAAATAATTTACCATGCTAATGAACATCAAAAGAAAGCTGGAGTAGCAATCCCTATATAAATTAGATTTTAAGCCAAAGACTATAACAAGAGATGAGGAAGGACACTATATCACAATCAAAGAGTCTGTCCAACAAGATCTAACAATTTTAAGTATCTGTGCCCCTCACATGAGAGCAGCCAACTATATAAACCAATTAATAACAAAATCAAAGAAAAACATTGACAATAATATAATAATAGTAGGGGACTGTAACACCTTCCCCAATGAAATGGTCAGATCATCCAAGCAAAAGATCAACAAGGAAATAAAGGCCTTAAATGACACAGTAGACCAGATAGACATCACAGATAAATTGATAACATTCCATCCCAAAGCAACAGAATACACATTCTTCTCTAGTGCCCATGGAACATCCTCCAGAACAGATCACATCCTGGGTCACAAATCAGGTCTCAACTGGTACCAAAAGATTGGGATCATTCCCTGCATATTTTCAGACCACAATGCTCTGAAGCTAGAGCTCAATCACAAGAGGGAAGTTGGAAACAACTCAAACACATGGAGGCTAAAGAGCATCCTACTAAAGAATGAATAGGTCAACCAAGAAATTAAAGAAGAATTGAAAAAAATTCATGGAAGCAAATGAAAATGAAAACACAACTGTTCAAAATCTGTGGGATGCAGCAAAGGCAGTCCTATGAGGAAAGTATATAGTGATACAAGCCTTTCTCAAGAAACAAGAAAGGTCTCAAATACACAACTTAACCCCACACCTAAAGGAGCTGGAGAAAGAACAGCAGAGAAAGCCTAAACCAAGCAGGAGAAGAGAAATCATAAAGGTCAGAGCAGAAGTCAATGAAATAGAAACCAAAACAAACCAAAACAAACAAACAAACAAACAAAACACAGTAGAACAAATCAATGAAAGTAGGAGCTGGTTCTATGAAAGAATTAATAAGATTGATAAACCTCTGACCAGATGTATCAAAAAGAGAATGGAGCCATAGAAATAAAATCATGAATGAAAGAGGAAAAAACACAACCAACACCAAAGAAATACAAACAATTATAAAAACATATTATGAACATCTAAATGCCAGGATATTTGATAATCTAGAAGAAATGGATACATTCCTAGAGACGTATAAAGTATCAAAACTGAACCAGGAAGAAATAGAAAACCTGGACAGACCCATAACCAGTAAGGAGATTGAAGGAGTCATCAAAAATCTCCACTCCAAACAAACAAGAGCCCAGGTCCAGTCGGCTTCCCAGGGGAATTCTACCAAACATTTAAAGAAGAACTAATACCTATTCTCCTGAAACTGTTCCAAAATATAGAAATGGAGGGAAAACTTCCAAACTGATTTTATGAGACCAGCATTACCTTGATCCCAAAACCAGACAAAGACACCACCAAAAAAGAGAATTACAGATCAATATCCTTGATGAACACTGATGAGAAAATTCTCACCAAAATACTAGCCAATAGGATCCAACAGTACATTAAGAGGATTATTCACCACAACCAAGTGGGATTTATTCCTGGGCTGCAAGGTTGCTTCAACATCCGCAAATCAATCAATATGATACAATACATTAATAAAAGAATGAACAAGAGCCATATGGTACTCTCAATAGATGCTGAAAAAGCATTTGACAAAGTACAGCATCCTTTCTTGATCAAAACTCTTCAAAGTGTAGGGAAAGAGAGCACATACCTCAGTATCATCAAAGCCATCCATGAAAAACCCACAGCCAAAATCATCCTCAATGGAGAAAAACTGAGAGCTTTTCTGCTACGGTCAGGAACACGGCAGGGATGTCCATTATCACCACTGCTATTCAACATGGTACTAGAAGTCCTAGCCTCACCAATCAAACAACAAAAAGAAATTAAAGCCATCCAAATTGGCAAAGAAATCAAACTCTCACTCTTTGCAGATTATATGATACTTTATGTGGAAAACCCAAAGGACTCCACTCCAAATCTGCTAGAACTTGTACAAGAATTCAATAAAGTGTCAGGATATAAAAATCAATGCACAGAAACCACTTGCATTTCTATATACCACCAAGACAGAAGTAATAGAAATTAAGGAGTCCATCCCATTTACAATTGCACCTAAAACCATAAGATACCTAGGAATAAACCTAACCAAAGAGCCAAAGGATCTGTACTCAGAAAACTATAGAGTACTCATGAAAGAAATTGAGGAAAACACAAAGAAATGGAAAAATGTTCCATGCTCATGGATTCGAAGAACAAATATTGTGAAAATGTCTATGCAAACTAAAGCAATCCACATGTTTCATGCAATCCTTATCAAAATACCATCTTTTTTTTTTCAAAGAAATGGGACAAATAATCCTAAAATTTATATGGAACCAGAAAGGACCAGGAATACCCAGAGGAATGTTGAAAAGGAAAGGCAATGCTGGGGGGCATCACAATTCCAGACTTCAAGCTCTATTACAAAGCTGTCATCATCAAGACAGTATGGTACTGGCACAAAAACAGACACATAGATCAGTGGAACAGAACAGAGAGCCCAGAACTAGACCCTCATCTCTATGGTCAACTAATCTTTGACAATGCAGGAAAGAATGTCCAATAGAAAAAATACAGTCTCTTCAACAAATGATGTTGGGAAAATTGTACAGCCACATGCAGAAAAATGAAACTGGACCATTTCCTTAGACCACACACAAAAATAGACTCAAAATGGATGAAGGACCTCAATGTGAGAAAGGAATCCATCCAAATCCTTGAGGAGAACACAGGCAGCAACCTCTTCAACCTCAGCCACAGCAACTTCTTCCTAGAAACATCACCAAAGGTAAGGGAAACAAGGGCAAAAATTACCTATCGGGATTTCATCAAGATAAAAAGCTTCTGCCCAGCAAAGGAAATAGTCAACAAAACCAAAAGACAACTGACAGAATGGGAAAAGATATTTGCAAACGACATATCAGATAAAGGGCTAGAATCCAAAATCTGTAAAGAACTTATCAAACTCAACACCCAAAGAACAAATATTCCAATCAAGAAATGGGCAGAGGACATGAACAGACATTTCTGAAAATAAGACATCTAGATGGCCAAGAGACACATGAAGAAGAGCTCCACATCACTCAGCATCAGGGAAATACAAATCAAAACCACAATGAGATACCACCTCACACCAGTCAGAATGGCTAAAATGAACAAGTCAGGAAATGACAGATGTTGGCGAGGATGCATGGAAGGAGGAACCCTCCTACACTGTTGGTGGGAATGCAAGCTGGTGCATCCACTCTGGAAAACAGCATGGCGGTTCCTCAAAAAGTTGAAAATAGAGCTACCCTATGACCCAGCAATTGCACTACTGGGTATTTACCCTAAAGATACAAATGCAGTGATCCGAAGGGGCACATACACCTGAATGTTTATAGCAGCAATGTCCACAATAGCCAAACTATGAAAAGAACCTAGATGTCTATCAACAGATGAATTGATATATATATATAGATAGATAGTGGATAAAGATGAAGTGGTATATATATATATACAGACACACACACACACACACACACACACACACATAGGAATAACATGCAGCCATCAAAAGAAATGAAATCTTCCCATTTGCAATTATGTCAATGGAACTAGAGGGTATTACGCTAAGTGAAGTAAGTCAATCAGAGAAAGACAATTATCATATGATCTCCCTGATTTGAAGAATTTGAGAGGCAGAGAAGGGGGTTTGGGGGATAGGGAAGAAAAAAATGAAACAAGATAGGATCTGGAGGGAGATAAACCATAAGAGATTATTAATCTCACAAAACAAACTGAGGGTTGCTAGGGGGAAGTTATATGGAGAGGGTGGCTGCGCTATGGACATTGGGGAGGGTATGTACTATGGTGAGTGCTGTGAAGTGTGTAAGCCTGACAATTCACAGACTTGTACCCTTGGGGCAAATAATACATTATATGTTAATGAAAAAAAATAACAAAAAGTTTATCACACCAAAATATATATATAGATGCAAAACACAGCTGCTGATTTAAGGAACAATTTTACTAACGCTTCTTTAATCATTTTTTATTCAATTTGTTGTCACTTTTAATTAACTGTTGCAGTAGAAAATGATTTTCTATTTCTCATTTATAATGTGATGTCAACATGAAAGACACAAGTAATGTGACTTCATAAATGTTCCTCAGCATTCACAAATTACTACATTTAATCTTCAACCCACTAGAGCAGAAAATATCAATACTACCAAAATATGTAGTAGAGGTGCTATTTGAACCAAGGACTGTGAATCTGTAAGAGTTCCAGGGTTTAACAGCTAATGTCTTATAAGCTGTGTTCATTTGTCAACAATGGAAAAAGCAATGCTTTCTAACTCCTAATGAAGTAGGCATCCAGATGGTATAGCACATTCTTGGCCATGCTTGCCTCCTCAAGGGTAAAACTCTAACAGTTGCATGCTGTACATTTTTTTCAACAACTGAGTGGTCCTGGCACATTTCCTGACTCTCTACCCTGCTCAGGTACCTTTCAAGGCATCAAGAAAAAGGTCACTCGCAGCTGGCTCAGCCACTTGGAAGTCTTAAGGGCTGAGGGGATAAACATATCTTATCATGACAACCACCCATTCATGGTTTTCTTTTCTGTAACACACGGGTTGAAAAGATTTCGTCTCATTTACAATAATTACTAAGTATCATTTACTGACCAGTGATGTTGATTATGTTCCATATAAAGAATGTTGATTATGTTCCATATAAATGATCCATATAAAGAAATTACTATGTTCTATCAATTTCAGGATATCTCTTGAATTTCTATAGTTCCTTCTTTCCTACAACATAATCTATTGTGATTATGCATGCTTCTTTTTCCTTTTTTTTTTTTTTTTTAATTTGTCAGAGAGAGAGAGAGCGAGCACAGGCAGACAGAGTGGTAGGCAGAGGCAGAGGGAGAAGCAGGCTCCCTGCCGAGCAAGGAGCCCGATGTGGGACTCGATCCCAGGACGCTGGGATCATTACCTGAGCCGAAGGCAGCCGCTTAACCAACTGAGCCACCCAGGCGTCCCCATGCTTCTATCTTTTTAAGGATTACACTATAATTCCTTAATTGCCAGGACTGGGCCTTCTAGATTTTTTTCCATATGTCCCACTTCTTTGTGGGGTCATGGCCCCAGCAGGTCTTAATAATCTTGTTTGATGATTGTTCCTCAAGTCTATATTAAATGTTAAATCATTCATACCCAAGACGAGATTCATACTTTGGGATTCTTTTTTCTTTAAGAATGGGAGTGAATATATTTTTTTGCTTTGTTTTGTTTGTTTTTACTTGACTTGCTTTGAAACAACAGTTTCCATTCTTTTTTTTAATATTTTATTTATTTGAGAGAGAGAGAGATCACAAGTAGGCAGAGAGACAGTCAGAGAGAGATAGGGAAGCAGGCTCCCTGCTGAGCAGAGAACCTGATGCGGGGCTCGATCCCAGAACCCTGGGATCATGACCTGAGCCGAAGGCAGAGGCTTTAACCACTGAGCCACCCAGGTACCCCAACAGTTTACATTCTTAAGGTACTGGCAAAAATGTGGAATGCACTCTCTTATAATAGAACACAATAAAGCCCACTCACCTAAAAAATTTCACTTCCTCGGGGCACCTGGGTGGCTCAGTGGGTTAAGCCTCTGCCTTTGGCTCGGGTCATGACCTCAGGGTCCTGGGATCGAGCCCCGCATCAGGCTCTCTGCTCAGCAGGGAGCCTGCTTCCCTTCCTCTCTCTCTCTGCCTGCCCCTCTGCCTACTTGTGATTTCTGTCTGTCACATAAATAAATAAAATCTTTAAAAAAAAATTCACTTCCTCAACCAGGATGTAAAAGTAACTACCATGAGCTTGTCACTATAATTGGCACTAAAGGTAGTAAAAGAGAAGATACACTCTGTTAGGAATCTACAATCTCATTTGAGAGCTCTGTAATACTTCAGAGAAATAAACTACCCTCACTACAGCATAAAGCATATGCACATAGTGCACAATGCAATATAAACACGTCACCTTGGACTGATATAACACATTATGTACCTACTTAAGATTTAATGAGACATTATGGCCAAAGCTTATAGTTTTGCCTCACAGAACACATGATATTTCCTTGAACCCTTTTTATCTTTTGTATGATAGTTCAATTGTATTAGGTTGGAGTTGTGTACAGGAAGTCAAAAGCTATGTCTCATTTTTAGTTGAAACAAGTAATGTGATGTCCTACAACTGAAAATCAAAACAATTTTCCATTATTCCTTTTTGTATAAGAATTTTAATTGCTATCTTTTAAAACTTATTTTCTAAGCTATAATGTTGCTTTAAGTTTATAATGTTGCACATTTAATGTATACATCTTGATAAGCTTGGACATATGTATGTACCTGGGATACCATCAGCTGAAACAAGGTTCTAAACATATTTGACAGCTCCAAAAATCTCCTTGTGTTCTTGTGTGTGTGTATGTATGTGTGTGTGTGTGTGTTTTCTAGTAAGAACACTTAACCTAAGGTCAAGGTTCAAAGTATATAATACTATATTGTTAACTTCAGGTACTATGCTATACAGCAGATCTCTAACATGTGTTCATTTTGCTTAAGTGAAACTTTATAGTCACTGAGCAACAATTCCCTATATCCCCCTCTTCCCAGCCCATGGTCACCACCACTCCATTTTCTGCTTCCATAACTAACTATTTTAGATACCTCATAAAAGTGAACTCCTACTATTTTGCCTTCTATGACTGGCTTATTTCACTTAGATAATGCCCTCCAGGTTCACCTACATCGTCACAAATGTCCTGAATTCCTACTTTTTTAAAGGCTGAATAATATTCCATTAAGTGTAACATACCACATTTTCTTTATCCATTTATCTGCCAATGGACATTTGGTTTATTTGCAGATCTTGGCCAAAGTGGATGATACTGTAATAGAGACAGGGGTTCAGATATCTCTTTGAGATCTTCACATCAATTCTTCTGGGTATACACCCAGAAGTGAGACTGCTGAATCATGTGTTTCTATATTTAATTTGTTGAAGAATCTCCACACTACTTTTGCAATCTAACCTTGTACAGTGTTAATGGGAATATAAATTGGTATAGCCAATTTACTGAAAACGGTGAGAGGATTCCTCAAAAAATTAAAAACAGAACTACCATATGGCCCAGCAATTCCACACCTTGGTATTTATCCAAAATAAAATTGAAATCAGAATCTCAAGACAGCATGTTGAATTTGGGGAATGCCAAAGATAAGGACAAATTTTTAAAAAAACTGCCAGAGAAACAAAACCTACAGAGATACAGATTGCTGACAAAGGAATAAGAACTGGACTACATTCAGACTTAAAACTAGCATTACTGCTTAGTTGCTTTCAAAGCTCTTGTGTCAATGACTGAAACTGGATTTTAGATACATGTAATTTACTTACCAAATGCGAGGACAGAGAGCATTTTCAGGAATTCAAAAACTGAAGCAAGTTATGTCTTAGGTGTCCCCTCCAAATACATTGCCTGTGGCTATACTGAGCAGTTAGAGGATGAAAAGCAAGAAACAGAAAGAACATAGGATTAAATAAACACTGGAATTCACTCTGTAGTCAAGTGGTAAAAGAAACTCCAATGTGACATGTCTATAGTAGGCTTAGAAAGTGATTAACAGAAACAAAATCCTGTGTTACAATCAACAGACACATGAGACCAAGAAAGCCAGACTTGTTGATCTACTGACAAAAGTTACATTATCTCACTAAGAATCTGATAGTACTTATAATGTGAAGGGAAGACTTCTTTTATTCAAAAAAAATTCCCAGCTAATCTTATGATATAGAATCACAGATTAAACCACCACAAGGACTTTCTGATGTACAGCACCTCAACTAAGTTCACTTCTAGGTTGATCCATATCATTTAACCAAATAACAATCTGAACCTGGTTGCTCCCCAGTGTTAGTGGTTTATGCCATTTTCATACCTTATCAGAAAGATCTATAAGTCTTTCCATTCTTTTTTTTTTTAAGATTTTATTTATTTATTTGACAGACAGAGATCACAAGTAGGCAGAGAGGCAGAGAGAGAGAGGAGGAAGCAGGCTGTCCGCAGAGCAGAGAGCCCGATGCGGGGCTCGATCCCACAACACTGGGATCATGACCTGAGCCGAAGGCAGCAGCTTTAACCCCACTGAGCCACCCAGGTGCCCCTCTTTCCATTCTTTTAACTATCTATCTCAATCCAAAATTATCTTAAGAATGTTCACAAAAAAGCTATTTTCCTCACTTTTTGGTTGTTGGTTTGCCTCTTAACTATCTACTTTCAGAGTGACCTCTACAGTGAACTTCATGACCTCCTTATAAGAAGTTAATAACTGCAAACTAAGTGGGCAGTTAAATGTCTTTAAGAATAATTTATTCAAAAAAGCAACTGAAATGGATTCCACAATGGACAGAGTGTGAATAAGAAAATGTAAGTTATTAGGGATTCTACCAGTGTTTTTTTTCTTCTAATCTTAAGCAAGAAAAGAAATCCAATGAATTCAGGAGTGGAGAGTGGTGTGATGAAAAAGTCAGTCAAAAAATATCATGATAGCAAAACTATAATGGCTAAAATTAACAATATTTGAAAATCGATCATTTTCTCCTGCTGAAGCTATTTTATTTTTTATTTCTTTCATTGTATTCTTCACCTCCAGAATTTGATTCTTTATTGTCTTTATTAATCTTTCTGTTTTGTTCACAGCTTTCCTCTTTTCATTGAGTTGTCCATCTGTTCTCCTATAGCTTACAGAGTTTCTTTAAAACAGTAGCTTTATTAGGCAATTTATATGCATCTATTTAACTCGTGTTAGTTACCAGAAATATTTCATGTTCCTCTGGTGGTGTTATGTTTCCTTGATTTTTTGTGTGTTCTTTGTATCCCTGTATGAATGTCTGCATGTTATATGAATAGTCACATGTTCCAGACTTTATGGACTGGCCTTGGTGGGGAAGGATCTTCACTTGTGGTTGGGTGTCAGAGTGCTGGCTTCATAGGGTAAAGTAGCTCTTACTCTGGAGGTCAGAGTTTGCACAGCAATGGCAAATCTAGACAGCAACTTCAGGTGAAGTCAGTCTGAGAGAAGATTGTGGGTGTCTTTGTTGATGAAGACTATGAGTATCCATGGAAGTAGAAGCAGAGGTTACTGGGGTCCTTGGTAGTGAAGTGTGCTGGGGTCCTCCTCCTTTTTCCCTTGGGGGAAGTTTCCAAAAATGCAATCCCTTTTGGAACTGGGGCATTGGTGCATGCACAGCAGTGCCAGGAGTGTATGTGGTGGCTCTTTCCATCAACCCAAGAGGTTTCAGTGATGTAGACTCCGGGAAGCTCCACAGCTGGGGTCAATGACAATAAAACATGGGATGTTTGCGAAATCTGTAGGTGTCTATGTTTGTTTGTTGAGGACTATTGGGGTCCTCTTGCTCTCCTTCTCCCCTGCCAGGTGGTCATCCACTAGGGCAGCTGGGGCTGCAGGATTCATTTCTGAAGTGTTTTCTTTAATAATGTTTGGTGCCTCAGGGTACTTTGTTCTGTTTGTTGGTCTCTATCTCTGTCTTTATAGTATATTAACCTCCAGTTTTCTCTATATGTCTTGTGATTCTTACAGCATGTTATTCTCATGATAGACATACTTCTTATGTGGAAAGTGAAATCTAAGAATAAAGAATTCAAAACAGAGGACTCCCAGCTTCTGGTATCTTAAATCCTAGGCCAAGAAACTACCACAGCATCACCTTTACCATATTCTAATGCTAAATGGCAGTCATAGTGCCCTCTTCATTTCAAGGGAATGCTAGACCTCACATATTAATTGGAGAAGTTTCAAATAACTTGTGGCCATCTTTAATCTCTAAGAACTTCTTAATGTTTCCAATATAAAATTTAATCTCCGTACACACCATTCATCACTGGGCCTTTGCCTATCCTTATAGAATCAGTTCATGAAACATCCACCCACTGCATCTGCTGCCCTCTCCCACAGTAACTCTATTAGTATCCTCAGTGCATCATGTTCTAACAGCCATTCTTATATAGTTATACCTCCTTGTTCTTTAGTAGCCAACAACCTCTCCATCACCAGAGTCAAGTTTTGCCAAATGAGCTATGTTCAATTTCCAACTTAGAACTGTATAGTTTAAGAAAATACTATTTCACCTGTGTAAAAGCACTTTTAATTCAGTAAAGTTTAAGCTGTTAATATTAGCATCCAGAAAAACAAATCAGTAATTTTGGAATGGAGTTTTAGTTATTTCAGAATAGGAGACAGACTTTGAAAAACATAACCTTTACAAATGGTTATGATGGGTCTTTATGGTGTCCTTTTTACAATCAATGTGAACATGTGCATCTTTGAAATACACATTCATGGAATGCCAGAGCTAGTCACCTTGAAATATCACCAAGAAGAACAGAGAGAGGGACACCCTTGAGTTTAATATATGCACTTCATGAGTTATGAGAATGATGAAAGTTTGTAGAACACCATATCCTTTGTCATTACATAAAACTCAGTGCTCCTGAATATGAAAATCTGCCTAGCATCCTCCATACTGCATATACAAATTCTAGCCAATGCCCAACACCTTATGGAACACTAAACCTCCTTTCTCCTTTGTCTTTATCACAATCTACACTGAAAGAGAAAAGGATCCTATACAACTTCAAAATGTACAAGAATAACTCAGTGGCAGAATAAAAAGTTGCTAGAAACTGTACAACTTACAGGGTAGATGTATGATTTCATATGAATGCTCATACAATCCTAAGAGAAGTTAACCAGGGCAACAGAAACCCTCTCTGGTTATAAGATTGCATGTTACATAAATTCTCCCTTGAAGAGTTTCTCTTTGCTGTGAAGACAGCCATATAGCTATACACAAATAGTGCTGAATAGCAATTACCTACATATGAATTAAGCAAATAAATCCTAACTCTTATCTGCCCCTAAGGTGTCTCAAATTCTCTTGTCAGGGTACCTGGCTGCAATGAAATGGCACTGTGGTTCCAATCCAGAACCTGAAATGTACTATTTTTCAATTATCTGCACAAATTCAAAAACCAATAATATATTTGATGGAAAAATGTGAATTGATGCTCACAGAATCAGAATGATTTCCAAAATTTTTAACCCCACCCCAAACATACCTTAGAACTTTAGCAAAGATTATGGAATTGTTCCAACAACTCAGCGGTAAGGAAGAGTAGGATACTGGTATTTTAATATGCTCCTCAGGTGGACAACTAAGTTGGAGAATGCACTTCTTATATATTATCAGGACCCAGAATCAGAGTGAACAAGTTCAAATCCAATTTTTTTTCTTCTACTGGCTATGTGAAAAGAGGCAAATTATTTCAGTTCTCCATATTATAGTTTCTGAACTCTAAAATGTAGATCATGTTGTATAAATTATTATTGTATTAAAAAAGGTAGTTCATGTTAAGTAGTCAGTATGTAGTAAGCATCAACAATAGATACTTTTAGATTTATTTTTCTAGTTGTATTTTCTCAGTCTCTTTTATGGCTCTGATTTTTCTCAATTAATACTATATGTTTTAAAAATGTGTAACTTTACTATATAAGTGATCTCAGCACATTCTTTACCAATATCTTATTTTTTGTACATATGACAGAAACAATATTTTTCTACTCTGATTTATTTACCATGCACTATGTGCAAAGTACTGAAGGTAATATAATGTTCAGTACAAATGTCCCTGCTCATCATAAACTAACAGATAACAAGTACAAATTGATTTACAAAGGCTGACTGCCTTTGATGCTCACTTCCAACCAGACATAAAATTTGTTATTATCATGATGACTTTATAGATGAGAAGACAGCCTCACACCTGTGGAGACTTGTCCACAATCTCATAGCTAGTAAGTATCAGAAATAATTGATGCATGGGGCATCACTCAGTTAAGTGTCTGACTCTCAATTTTAGTTTAGGTTATGGTCTCAGGATTGTGAGATTGAGCCATGTCTTGAGCCCCACCTTGGGCTCTACACTAGACATAGAGCCTGCAAAAGATCCTTTCCCTCTCCCTATACCCCTCTGTACCACTCCCATGTCTAGCTATCTAATTACCCATGATTATGCTCCCCTTATGGAGCTATGGATTATGTTCCATAATCATGCTCCCCTTCCACAAGACAGAGTCACTGCTAGGAGAAGGCTACTGAACAAAGGGTTAGAATTCTCACCCCCTACTGGTTGGATGGGGCCATGTGTCTTAGTCTACCTTAAACTTTAGTGAAGTGATGTATATCCCTCTTAAGCAAAAGGGAGCTGGAGATTTTACTCTTCAACAGCAGCCTTGGAGACCATGTTAAAGAAGGCAGCATTATGAGACAGAAGAGTAAAATTTCCTTAACAAACTGCACAAAATCAGGATGAATAGTATAATCAGTCCCTGACTTCTTCTTAAGACTATACTATTTTTTAATGCCCCCAGTGCCAACAGTACATAGTTTAGGAAGAGTCAGAAAACTAGGAGATTTCAAGAAAAGATGATAAGAACTGTAATGGAATTGAACAAAGAGAGGACACAGAAAAAAATGAACTTTGGGAATGTAGAAAAGGCTCTAAAATTTAAAAAAAAGGTAGAATAATGAATAGGTTTTGCCAGGCAGATAAAATAAACAAACTAAATGTAATAGCATTCAAACAGAATACACTCTGCAATATTCTGACAGACTACCGTGCTCAAAAATAAGACTATTTGGACAAGGCTACGTTTATCTATTGATGTGCAACAAACCATATCAAAATCTAGTGGCTTTGAGCAATCACCATTAAGTGGCTCATTACTACAATTTAAGCAGAGCTTGACTAAGAAGGATTATATCTGCTCTATATGGCATCATCTGAGGGTGACTTGACTGAGGGGTAGGAAGATGGAGGAGCCACTTCAGGATGGTTCACTCTCATGGCCAGCAGGTTTGTGCTGGTTATTGATTTGTGCTTATCTAGGCTGAAATATTTACTTCCTCTTTATCCAGGCCTCCCCACAGAGTCTGATTCCTTAGAGCACAATTACTGAGTTCTAAGGCCAAGGCTACCAAGAAGGAGAGACTGTGGGAGTCTGCATCATCTTTAAGGATCAAGCCTGGGAAGTCACATAGTATCACTTCTGCCACAGTCTCAGAGTTGAGATTGTTACAAAGGCCCATGCAAATTCAAAGGAAGGGGACATAAATGGTATCTCTTGACAGAGGAGTGACAAGGTACTAGAAAACACAATTTGTTGTGAAAATACCAAAGAGAGGAGAAAAAAAATCTAAGGATGATAAGGTAAACTAATATCTATCTTGAAAATCTGTTTTATTCCCCAAAATGTTTTGTCAAATTGGCAAAATGAGGCTAAGTATGTGTTTCAACATAACCATAGAATTTCAGGGCTGTTTCCTATTAATTTTTGTCTATAGTGTGTGAGGTTGATAAGATCTGAGAGAGCAATGACAACTATTGATGTATACTTTCCAGTTTGATTTGTAGCCAAGCCAGAGACTTTGAGAAAGTTGTGATAGAAGATTCTCAGCTTCCAAGAGGAAAAGTTTATATCATTATTTAACAACTATCTCCTGCTGAGTTGGAGAATTTATAGAGTAAGTTATTTCTAAGGCTTCTGGACACCTTACTAGTATACTCTGACTTCCAGACACCCTCAAGGAAATCTATAAACTCTTCCGTTGAATTGTTTCAAATATAACCTAAACTAGAATCAAAGAGTAGATGTGATGGTCTTGATCTTTTAGTTTCACCTTTTACATCTTAGTTATGCCTTATGTGCATACTCCAGATTCTACAGATTCAAGAACACATGAGACCTAGCCCCCCTCCCCCACACCTCTAGACTTTATAGTTTAGGATGGTTAGGACACTAGGTAACTACAGGAAATGTGATAAACACTATGACAATAAACAATATTATAGGAGACAGGAAAAAAGTGGTTAATTTTGAAGGTTTAGAAAAGGCTCTAAGAAGAAAAGACATTTCAGCTGGCCCTTACAGAATGAACAGGATTTGCCGGGTAGAGAAGGGAAATAAACATTTTAGTAGAACACCAGACACAACACAGGCTGAATGCTGCAATGAATTTGTGTGAAAATCAGTTATGTACGTTACATGAAGCAATTGCATTAACATTACAATTTTTCATCAAGTAGTAAAAAAGAATCCTTTGCCATGAGATTCTGGAACACTGACAGCTCTCCTTCTCAGAGGCACTGTTTGATCTGAGTCCACTATGCGATCTTGGACATGTAAATAAGACATGTAAACACTGTGCAGAGGTACCAGTAATAGCTAGGAGGATATGCAGACTCACAGCTGTAAGCAAACTGGACTGTGGAAATGGAATTGCATCAAACAGCTAAAGAACAAATGCAGTGCCTTGAAAAGAGATATGCCCTTCATCCCTTAAAAGGACCTACTGTGTTATCAAGAAGAAACATACTGTCAATCATGTTGTCACAAACACATATCTGGACAAAGGAAAAATGTACAGATACCTCAATGTATACTGACCTGTGTGA
This sequence comes from Taxidea taxus jeffersonii, assembly GCA_003697995.1. NCBI lineage: Eukaryota > Metazoa > Chordata > Mammalia > Carnivora > Mustelidae > Taxidea > Taxidea taxus. The sequence goes on from ML095834.1 coordinate 55,507, forward strand.
CAGACACATACATTCACATACAGAAATGGCAATTGGTTAACATTCATTCTTTCTTTGCTGTTTAAAAAAGGAAAGAGATGAAACCTGAGGAGTTTCCCATTAAAGAATTGTATAATGTAGGTGTGAGGCTAATGGTTTTCAAATTTGAGAGTATATCTGAATCATGTGCAGGGCTTTCTAAAACAGATTTCTGGGGCTTGCCCTGAATATCTATATTACCAGGTCCAGGGTGGAACCCAAGAACTTGTATTTTTTTTTTTTAAGTTCCCAAGATGGATGCCTAGGTGGCTCAGGCAGTTAAGTGTCTGACTTCAGCTCAGGTCATGATCCCAGCGTCCTGGGATGGAGTCCCTGCATTGGGATCCCTGCCCAGCAGGGATCCTGCTTCTCCCTCTGCTTGCCACTACCCTGCATGTGCTCTCTCACTGACAAATAAATAAATAAAATATTTTAAAAAGTTCTCCCCAAAAATGTTGATGCTTGGATTTTAACCTTGGATTTTAATCCTGAATGACAATCTTGATTTTACCACTTAGCAGTTGTTAAACTTTAGGAAAGTTAATCAATTTCTCTGTGCCTCAATTTCCTTACTTTAAACCAAATATATGTCACAGGGTGAGGCTCCATCCATATACCCTCTGAACTCACCATCTTAGTTCACACTGGAGTCCCGTTGCAAAATCCTGCCCCTCTCTAACTAAGATTCTGTGTTCTGACTATCCACATTGCAGGCCTGATGTGTTATCAAGTTCAGGCCCAAAGAGAAGCCCCCAGGCAATAATGGATAAAAATGGAAAATAATATTCTCAGGTGAGACAGTTCTTAGTCATGCTCTTACCAGTTTTCAAAATTTGGTCCTCAAACCAGCTACAGGATCAATACCCGAGAACCCGTTGGAAAAATTGCACATTCTCAGGTCTGCTCCCTGGTACACCATGAAATCATACTTCTTGAGGATCAGCCTCAGCACTAAAGTCTAACAAACCCTGCAGGGGATGCTGGTGCATACCAAAGTTTGAGAACCACAGCTTTATATCATCTTCCAAAGACCAACAACAGAAATGAGGCCAAGATGCCATGAAAAACTTCCTTATTAAATATTTTGTTAAAATATCATTTTCTTTGCTGTCTTAACTCTCTGTCTTCCTTACTGGTGCTTCCTAGAATTACTACACACACACACTCAAACACATATACTGTAAAACTTGTTTCACCTTATTTTAACTTATTTGGAGGAGGAGGAGGAGGATAGTTATCAAACCATTCTGAATACCTACAAACTCAACAGGAGATCAAAGAAAAGAATAGCAGCGATTCTATGAACAGAAAAGTGACCACTTTCTGGAAGGTGGAACCTGCGGAGAAGTGAATCTGAGGTGATATGGGAAGATAGAATGCAGGGAGAGGGAGCCTCTGTCAGCTTGCTCCCTGCACGTGAGAGAGCAGAAAAGCACAAAATCAGAACTTTTAGAAGTCTGCTCCACTGAGGGATGTCGCTCCAGAGGTTAAGTGACAGGTGGAACCCTCATGGGGACAGCATGGTCTCAGGACCTCAGAGTCGAAGAAAGATTGAGGGCATCTGAGTATGGCAGAGCTCCCAGGTATCTTAGCAGGGAAGCTGGCTGCAAAGACAGAGCTGAGGAGTGGGCTCTCAGCTCAGGGTTGCCATAAACCATGATCCATGTCACAGCTGGGGCACCACTCTGAGCAGGAACCTAACAAGCGGCAGATCTGGGGAGTTTCCCCTTCTTCCCCTAAGAAGAGTGGCACAGGAGTGCACTGAAGGAATCTGCTGGGTTTGGAGACTCCTAAAGGGGTCGTGTGCCAGAGATAGAATGCCGCTGAATGAACATGGACTGAGGGTGGAGACCAGAAAGAGGGGAGGGATTGATCACTTTTATCTGAGGGTGCACTAAGGAGTGGGACCCCAAGATCTCGGCTCCTCCAGGGCCAGAGATTGGGAGTCTGCCATTTGCATTCTTATCCTCCAAAGCTGTGGGGAAAGCTTTCAGTGAACAAAAGCTAGTGAGAGCAAACCCAAACTCAAGCAGAATAATTTGCCTGGCCCCCGGCAAGGGTGGTACAATTCTGCCTCAGGCAAAGACATTTGAGAATCACTGAAACAGACCCCTCCTCCAGAAGATGGGCAACAACATCCCAGCAAGACCAAGTTTACTACTCAATGATAACTGCAGAACTTCAGAGCTAGGGGAATACAGCACATAGAATTCTTTAGTCTTTGAAAGTTAATGTTTTAAATTTTCTTTATTTTTTTCTATTTTTTAAAAAAAATTTCTTCTTTTCTTTTTCAACCAACATCTTATCAATTCCTTTTTAACTTTTTTAATTTTCATTTTCACATTCATATACCATCCCTTCTTTGTATTTAACCTTATTTTTGTGTGTGTATGTGTGTGTGTGTTTGTGTGTGTGTGTGTATGAAAGAAAATTATATTTTCTTTATTCAAAATTTTGAGAGGCAGTTTCTTCTTTTGATCTTACAGACCAAAATACACCCCAAATCAAGTGTGTGGCTCTGTTCTATTTATCAGCCTGATCATATTCTTTTTTTTTCCTTCCCTTTATTCCTCCACCCCCACCCCAGTTTCAGATATCTTCTGATTTGTTTAGTGTATATTTTTCTGGAGTCATTGCTACCCTTTTATCATTTTGTTGTCTTATTCATCTATTATTCTCTGGAAAAAATGACAAAATAGAAAAACTCGCCTCAGAGAAAAGAACAAGAGGCAGTACCAACTGCCAGGAACCTAATCAGTATGGACATTAGTAAGATATCAGAACTAGTGTTCAGAATGATGATTATAAAGATACTAGCTGGATTTGAAAAAAGCATAGAAGGTACTAGAGAATCCCTTTCTGGAGAAATAAAATAACTAAAATCTAACCAAGTCAAAATCAAAAAGGCTATTAATGAGATGTAATAAAAAATAGAGGTTCTTACTGCAAGGATAAATGAGGCAAAAGAGAGAATTAGTTATATTGAAGACCACATGATGGAGAATAAAGAAGCTTAGAAAAAGTGAGGTAAACAACTACTGGACCGCAAGAGGAGAATTTGAGAGATAAGTGATACCATAAGACAAACAATATTAGAGTAATTATCAAGCTCTATTACAAAGCTTTAATCATCAAGATAGTATGGTACAGGCACAAAAATAGACACGAGGATCAATGGAACAGAATAGAGAGCTCAGACATGGACCCTCAACTCTATGGTCAACTAATCTTCAACAGAGCAGGAAAGAATGTCCAATGGAAAAAAAATGACAGTATCCTCAACAAATGGTGTTGAGAAAATTGGACAGCCACATGTAATAATAGACTCAAAATGGATGAAAGACCTCAATATGAGATAGGAATCCATCAAAATCCTTGAGGAGAACACAGGCAACAACATCTTTGTCCTCAGCTGCAGCAATTTCTTCCTAGAAACAGCACCAAAGGCAAGGGAAGCAAGGGCAAAAATGAACTATTAGGACTTCATCAAGATCAAAAGCTTTGTCCAGCAAAGGAAATAGTCAACAAACCAAAAGACAACCAACAGAATAGGAGAAGATATTTGTAAATGACATATCAGATAAAGGGCTAGCATCCAAAATCTATAAAGAAATTTTCCTACTCAACACCAAAAGAATAAATAATCCAACCAAAAAATGGGCAGAAGACATAAACAGACATTTCTGTAGAGAAGACATTCAAATGGTCAACAGATACATGATAAGTTCCTCAACATCACTCAGCATCAGGGAAATACAAATCAAAACCTCAGTGAGATACCACCTCACATCAGTCAGAATGGCTAAAATGAATAAGTCAGGAAATGACAGGTGTTGGCAAAAATGCAGAGAATGGGGAATCCTCCTATTCTGTTGCTGGGAATACAAGCTTGTGCAGCCACTCTGGAAAAGTATGGAGGTTCCTCAAAAAGTTGAAAACAGAGCTACCCTATGACCCAGCAATTGCACTACTGGGTATTTACCCCAAATATGCAAATGTTGTGATCTAAAAGGGCACGTGCACCCCAACATTTATAGCAGCCCTGTTCATTATAGCCACATGATGGAAAGACCCTAGATGTCCATCAACATACGAATGGATAAAGAAGTGGTATACACACACACACACACACACACACACACACGCAATGGAATATTATGCAGCCATCAAAAGAAATGATATCTTTCCATTTGCAACAACATGGATGGAACTAGGGGCTATTATGGTATATGAAATAAGTCAATCAGAGAAAGATAATTATCATGATCTCACTGATATGAGGAATTTATAAAACAAGATACAGGATCATAGGGGAAGGGAAGGTAAAATGAAACAAGACAATACCAGAAATGGGGACAAACCACAAGAGACTCTTAATCTCAGGAATCAAACTGAGGGTTGCTGGCGGGGAGGGGGGGGGAGGGATGTGGTGGCTGGGTGATGGACATTGGGGAGAGTATATGTGCTATGGTGAGTGTTGTGTATTGTGTAAGACTGATGAATCACAGACCTGTTCTGTTGAAACAAATAATACATTATATGTTAATAAAAATAAAATAGAGTAAATAAAAAATAAAACAAAAAGATATTAATAGAGTCTATGTTTAATAGGACTATTATGAAAACTTAATGAAATAACGTGTAAAATGTCTTTGGGGGGCGACTTTGTGGCTCAGTCAGTTGGGTGTCTGACTCTTGATTTCAACTCAGATCATGGTCTCGGTGTCATGGTATCAGGCCCCACATCAGGCTCTGCACTCAATGGGGAGTCTGCTTAAGATTCTCTCTCCCTCTGCCCCCCCCATCTCAAATAAATAAATAAATTTTTTAAGTGTTAAAACAGTGCCTGGTTCACATTTTGAGATACCAAGGAAAGATCAGCTCTAATTCTGATTTGATTACTAATTCAAAGATACCAATCTAACAAGAACAGATTCAATATCTGAATGTCACTTTGTTTTTACGATTTTATTTTTAAGCAATCTCCATATCAAACATGGGGCTCAAACTTAGAACCCTGAGTTCAAGAGTCACATCCTCTACTGACTGAGCCAGCCAGGGGGCCAATATTTGAATATCCTAAATAAAATTTTTAAAAAATGAAATAAAAATTGTCTTTGGTTTTATAAGTTAGGAAGCACCACAATTTAATCATAGGGTCTTACTAGGTTCTTTTTCCATAATTTTCATCTTCCTGATGTATAAAATCTGTTGTCATTTAAGGAACTTTCCAAACTCTTTTGCAACTGCTGACACTCTGTGATTTAATAATTGTGGCCACTGGGGCACCTAGCTGGCTCAGTTGATTAAGCATCTGACTCTTGATCTTAGCTCATGTCTTGATCTTGGGATGGTAAGTTCAAACCCCTCTTTGAGCTCCACACTAGGTGAGGCCTATTTAAAGAAATAATGATAACTGTGGTCACTTTAGGGGTAAGTCCCTAAACATTCATCTATACTAAACTTGTGAGCTTCTGCCCATCATTATGTATTGAAAAATCTACTTCAGTTAGAACATTTTCTCTTCTGTTACTGAGGTATTACTAAAGTATAAAGCCCAAGGCAATGTCACTGTGGCTTCCTAAATGCAACTGACATTCGAGTAATTCAACATGATAATAAATAGTAATTACTTTATAAGTGAGTCCCAAAGTTGTCATGTCTCCTTTTCTGACAGAATGATGCCTTCCTGTCAGTTCCAACTTGAAGTCCTGCACAAACATTTGCCAGAATGACGATTTACCCCTAGGAATGGTCTACGGTAGGGTCTAGTATCTATTTCATCACTCTAGATGATTCAAAGAAAATGCACTGGATACCAAATGAACAAATCCTCCAAATTCAGAAATTAATTTCTTAATTTAGCAGCTTAATCTGAGATATACTGAGAACTGAGAATTTTATTTGGTTGTGTAAAAATAGTACAATGAACTCTTTCTCCTCAAACTAGCTTTGCAGTTATTTTATCAAATTTGCATCCTCTCCCTCTCCTTATTAAACACACACACACGTGACAAATACTTAACCATGTAAGAGGCAAAGATATCTGGGCCATTAACCTACAACTTGAAAATCTTTCTCCTATGAACAGGACATTCCTCCCCCTTTTTAAAATATTTCTTTTGTAATGATTTTGTTTTATCACTAAATTCATAAATAAAACATATGACTAGACATAAAATTAGAAAAAACACTATTTTAAAATTCTATTTAAATATAGTTGAATTTTCTGAAAGTTTAAAAAAATCTCCCCTTCTAATGATCATGAAAGTGATGTGCTATATCATATAGTCAATGGTCTCATTAAAAACAAGATAGCAGTCTTAATAAATAAATAAATTTAAATACTATTTAGATACTCTATTTTTAAATACTATTAAATTTAAATAATATTTATTTAAGCACTATCTTTTTTAAACTGGAAAAATATATACTATTATAGAAAAATATAAGAAGAAATACCAAGGAAAAATTAAATAATTATCTATAATAGATGTCCAAAAGAAAACATTATATTGGTGATTCAAGTATTATTGACATTAGTGACATTTTCAAAATCTTAAATTCCTGATATGCTTCTGAACAAAACAAAGTACAAAGTTCTCTGAGTATACAGAATCACTGAGTTATTAGAAAATACAGGGAATATTTATTCATTTGACAGAGAGAGAGATCACAAGTAGGCAGAGAAGCAGGCAGAGACAGAGAGAGGGGGAAGCTGGCTCCCTGCTGAGCAGAGAGCCCAAGGCGGGGCTCGATCCCAGGACCTTGGGATCATGACCCGAGCCGAAGGCAGAGGCCTTAAACCACTGAGCCATCCAGGTGCCCCGAAAATACAGGGAATATTAAAAGAGCAGAAAAGTGCTTTGTGTTGCTATAGAAAACAAAATATCTCTGCTCAGACAGATATGAACCCACCTGCATAAGTATCTGGATGTAGGGCATTATAAAGTTCTGTGCAATTGAGAGGCAGTTCTCTACTGTGCAGGACTAAGCTGTGCATTACAGGGTGCCTGGCATACCTGCCTTGTCTACTTATTTACCCCACCTTTTCCTGGACACCTCTTAGGTAAATACAGCTCTCAGTGAGAATAAGTGATTTAAACAAAGCAGAATAAGTGCAAAAACTATCTAAAGCTATATGGCTTTTACAAAATATTTCATTTATATACTTCTCTTATTCAACAACTTATGAACAAAACTAAAAATATATTCATTTGATCAAAATATTTAAGGTCTGAGAACCTACCTTTTCATGATCCCTGTAATACTGGTAGCTACACTCAGAAATTCTTCTAAGATTTTGAGTACCAGTGATGAGCCTCCAGATGGAGCATTAATACATTAGATTTAAGAAACATAGTAGTCTTCAAGTGACCTTGGCATATTTGCTAAGATTTTGCTACCCATTTTGCCTTGCCCACAACAATTCCTTTAGAGAGTATTAATATAAAACTTAAGAAGAAATACTTAACACTTCTATTTCTCCTTAGGTAACTCCAATGTCAAAATAATATGATTATAGAAAATGAGCTATTTTATATCAGACATCACTAATAATTTACCACTAGGACATTAAGTGTATAATGAACTTAAATACTAGCTATATATTTTCTTAAGTTATAACTACATCCTGAATGATCATGGCTTAACAGTTCAGTGTACTGGTTTAAAGGCACATATACCAGTTATCTGCAATTAATTTTATTTGAATCATGATTTTAAATAAGGTTTCCTCTCAAAACTACATTTTAGACTTCCAGGAAAATAGCATAGTAGGAGTATCCTCAGCTCATCTGTCCCAGGGACACACCAAGATAATAGCTCCATCCTAGACTATTACCTGAGATAACAGTCCCATCACTGAAACCAACTCAGAAAATAACACAAAGACAGGCAGAACAGACTTTCCACAGTTAATTTTAGAAAGGAGGCCACATTGGAAATGCCAGGAAGGACAAAACCTTGGTCTGGAACCAAATCTATTGTGAGAAATGACAAATGGGAAGGACACTACAAATGCCGAGAAGGGAGAGAAGCAGACCCCATTCCGAGCACCTTAAGCATGGGGAGCTGTACTGGGAAGACAGGCCCCCATAACATTTGGCTTTGAATACTAGTAAGGTTTAATTTCACCAGTTTTTGCTGTTAGTGGGGTTTAACTCTGAGTTCTTTAACAATCAGAGGGTTTAGCTCTATGAGAGCCAGAGGGCAACAGCAAACCGAGCCTCTGCCCTCAAAGAAGCAGCAAAACAAATAACCCAAGCAAGATATAGCACAGAAGCAGCAATTTGAAAATCACCTGGGGTATACATGCAGATTTATTTACTGATCTCAGAATGTATGCTGGAGGGGCAAGAGTCTTTAGGATACTTTTCTAAGAGTAAAAATGCTGGTAGATACAATTTCTCTCTGTGTCTCCACATTAGATAATCTGATTTTCCAAGGCAGCAGGAAGAACGCTCTTTATCTTCCTAGAAACTGTGTGTCCTGTCCCCATGATCCCCGGAGGAGGATCCCACCCAACACATCCCACCCATTAGGTGTTTCTCCAAAGCAGCTCCTATCCCAATACACACTGCAAGCAACCCTGGAAGGGACCACTGTCACTCCAAAGTGACTCATGCCCAGGGGAAAGTAGAAGATAACCACACACATCAGTGTGCCCATAATCTCAGCAGCCAAGCTATAGAGCTGGCAGCACAGAGAGAGAGCTCTATCAGTGCAATTACAGCCCCAGCAGATGGCTTCAGGGCAGGCATTTAATCTGATTGCTGGTCTAGCTCACCACCAAAAATCTCTCAGGAAGCTGAAAAGAGAGAGATCCCTGCAGTGTTGTATGACTGCAGCCTGATCAGGTGGACGGAAGATAGGTATTGGGTCTCACTGATGGTCTCACCCACCAATGAATACCTCTCATGGAACAAGTAAGAGAGTACCCTGCAGGTTGGTACAATTGTAGCCTCAACAGATAGGCTGAGGGCAGGCATGTGGTCTGACTACAGACACTGTCTAACTACAAAAGGCAGCCCCAGGCTTTCCTTTAATAGAACAAGGACCAACTCCACTCACAAGACCAAAATGGGTTATGGCAGAAGACCAGGCTAAAGGCAAATGTGGTACAACCTCAACAGTAGGGCACATACAACACACATATTAGACACCTTTAGGGCAAATGGTTCTGGTGTTCTGGGGCACTGGGCTACATGGCACCCCTGGACATCTTCTTCATGAGGACACTACTTTCAAGATTAAAAAACACAGAGGACTTTCCTAATACATACAAAGAGACACATAGAGTTAGACAAAATGAGGAAAGAGAGGAGTATGTGCAAAATGAAAGATAAGACAAAACCACAGCAAAAGAGCTAAATGAAATGGATGCAAGTATTTTGCCTAATAAAGAATCCAAAGTAATGGTCATAAAGATACTTACTGGACTTGAGATAAGTGTATGGGATCTCACTGGCCCTGAAATAAGAGGGTAGGATCTCTGTAACACCCTCAACAAGGAAATGGAAAACATAAAAAAAGAACCAATCAGAGATGAAGAACTCCATAATTGAAACACAAAACACACTTCAGGCCATCAGTACTAGAAGAAGAAAAAATGAGAGTAGACTAAGGGAATTCAATGACATCATCAAGTGTAGTAACACTTCATTATAGGGATCTGAAAAGGAGAAGAGAGAAGGGAGCAGATTTTTTTTGAAGAAATAATAACTTCAAAATTCCATAATTTGGTGCAGGAAACTGAAATCCATATTCAAAAGGTAAAGAGAGCCCCCCCCCCAAAATCAGCCCAAGAAGGTCCAAGATACATAAAAGCGACAATAGCAGAAAACATTGATGAAGAGAGAATTCTAAAAGCAGCAAGAGAAAAACTTACAAGGCAAACTTCATAAGGCTATCAGCTTATTTTTCAGCAGAAACTTTGGAGGCCAGAAAAAAAGGGGCATGATATAATGAAAGTGCTGGGAAGAAAAAAAGGCTTCAACCAAGAACACTCTATCCAGCAAGGCTATCATTCACAACAAAAGGAGAGATAGAGTTTCCTGCACAAATAAAAGTTAAATGAGTTTATCAACACTAACATTATCCTTTGATGGCAAGAAAAGACCATAATCAGGGGTAAGAAAATTATGAAGGGAACAATTTTCACAGGTAAATGCAAACATATACTAAAAGTAGTAGACTATTTACTTAAAAATCTAGTATGGGGGTTAAAGCAGTAAAATAAATTATGTCTACAAAAATTAGTTAAAGGATTCACACAGTAAAAGAATATAAAGTATGACACCATATACATAAAATGGGGGGTAGTAAAATCTTCGTGCTTTTAAAATGGGTTTAAACTTAAATGATCATCAATTTAAAATAGACTGCTATATGCATAAGTTGTTGTGTATGAACCTAATGGTAACCACAAAATCAAAATCCTATAACAGATACACAAAAAAATAAGTAGAAAGTAATCCAAACATGTCACTAAAAAAAGCTATCAAACCACAAGGGATGAGAAAAAGAGAAGAAGGAAGAGCAAAGAACTACAAAAATTACCTTAAAACAAGAAAATGGCAGTAAGAATCAGAGAACATCTCCAGAAACAACAACAAAGCAAGTAAGAAAAGGGACGAAATAGATATATTTTAAAAATTACTTTGGGGGCACCTGGGTGGCTCAGTCTTTAAGTGTCTGCCTTCAGCTCAGGTCATAATTCCAGCATCCTGGGATCGAGCCCCACATCGGGCTGCTTGCTCAGCGGGAAGCCTGCTTCTTCCTCTCTCACTCTCCCTGCTTGTGTTCCCTCTCTTGCTGTGCCTCTCTTTCTGATGAATAATAAAATATTTAAAAATTACTTTGAATGTAAATGGACTCAATGCAACAATCAAAAAACATAGGGTGAATGAATAAATAAAGAAATAAGACACACCTATATGCTGCCTAGAAGATATCACTTCAGACCTAAAGACACATGCAGAATGAAAGTGAAGGAAAGGACAGTCACCATCCAAATTGAAATAAAAGAAAGCTGAAGTAACGATAATTTTTTAAAAGATTTTATTTATTTATTTGACAGACAGAGATTACAAGTAGGCAGAGAGGCAGGCAGAGAGAGAGAGGGGGAAGCAGGCTCCCACTGAGCAGAGAGCCCAATGCGGGGCTCGATCCCAGGACCCTGAGATCATGACCTGAGCTGAAGGCAGAGGCTTAACCCACTGAGCCACCCAGGTGCCCCAACAATAATTTTATTAGACAAAACAGACTTTAATATGAAGACCATAACAAGAGACAAAGGAGATCACTATATAATTATAAAGGGAACACTCCAAGAAGAGGATGTAACAATTGAAAATGTTTATGTACCTAAATTCATAAGTCAACTATCAAAAGACATAAAGAAGAAATTGACAGCAAAACAATAATAGTAGGGGATTTTAACACCCACTTACAACAACAGATGGATCATCCAGATAGAAAATCAGCAAGGATATAGTGGCTTTGAATGACACATTAGACCAGATGGACTTAACAGATATATTCAGGGGCGCCTGGGTGGCTCAGTGGGTTAAGCCTCTTCCTTCAGCTCAGGTCATGATCTCGGGGTCCTGGGATCGAGTCCTGCATTGGGCTCTCTGCTTGGCAGGGAGCCTGCTTCCTCCTCTCTATCTCTGCCCGCCTCGCCTCTCTGCCTACTTGTGATTTCTCTCTGTGAAATAAATAAATAAAATCTTGAAAAAACAGTTATATTCAGAACATTTCATCTATAAACAGCAGAGTGCACATTCTTTTCAAGTGTATATGGAACATTCTCCAGCATAGATCACATTAGGCCACAAAGGAGGTTTCAATAAATTAACAAAGACCAAAATCATATCATGCACCTTTTCTGCCCACAATGGTATAAAACTTCAAGTCAGTCACAAGAAAAAATTTGAAAAGAGCACAAATACACGGAGGGTAAATAAGATATTATTAATCAATGAATGGGTCAACCAAGAAACCAGAAAGGAAATTTAAAAAAATACATGGAGACAAATGAAAATGAAAACAATAGTTCAAAATCTTTAGGATGCAGCAAGAGCTATTCTAAGAGGAAAGATTGTAGCAATACAGGACTACTCTAAGAAATAAGACAAATCTCAATTTAACAGTCTAATCTTATACCTAAAGAAGCTAGAAAAAAAGAAGGAAAAAAACAAGCCCAAAGCCATTAAAGGAAGGAAATCATAAATACTGGAGCAAAAACAAATGAAACAGAGACTAAAAAAAGAAAGAAAAAAATATCAATAAAACCAGAGCCTGGTTATTTAAAAATAATAAAATTTATAAGCCTTTAGCCAGATTCATCAAAAAAATAAGAAAGATAACTCAAAATCAGTAATAGTAGAGGAGGAACAACAACCATCACCATAGAAATACAAAGAATTATAAGAGGATATTATGAAAAACTATATTCCAATAAATTGGACAACATAGAAGAAATTGATAAATTCCTAAAAACATATAACCTTCCAAAACTGAATCAGGAAGAAAAAGAAAATTTGAACAGAACAATTACAAACAATAAAATTGAATCAGTCAGCAACCAATTCCCAACAAACCAAAGTCCATGATCAGATGGGCTTCACAGGTGAATTCAACCAAACATTTAAAGAAGAGTTAATATCTATCATTCTCAAACTATTCCAAAGTACAGAAGAGTAAGAAAAGCTTCCATATTCATTCTAGGGGATCAACATTACCCTGACAACATAACCAGTTAAAGATGCTACCAAAAAAAGAGAGAGAGAGAGAGAGAGACAGAGAGAGATGAGAAATACATACCAATATCTCTGATGAACACAGATAAAAAAAAAACTGTCAACAACATATTAACAAACAGGATCAAACAATATATTTTAAAAAGCCCTTCACCACGATCAAGTGGGATTTATTCCCGGCATGCAAGGGTGATTCAATATTCCCAAATCAATCAGTATGATACACCATATTAATAAAAGAAAGGATAAGAACCAATGATCTTTTCAATAGATGCAGAAAAATCATTTGACAATGGACAGTATCCATTCATGATAAAGACCTTCAAAAAGGTAGGTTTAGAGAACATAACCTCAACCCACAGCTAACATCACACTCAATGAGAAAAACAGAACTTCTCTAAAATCAGTAAGAAGACAGGGATGTCCACTCTCACTGCTTTTATTCAACATAGTACTGAAGTCCCAGCCTCAGCAATCAGATAAGAAGAAAAAGGCATCCACACTGGTAAGAAACAAGTAAATCATCCATTATTTGCAGATGACATAGTGCTATATGTAGAAAACTCTAATGACTACACCAACAAACTACAACTGATAAATGAATAAGTAAAATTTCAGAATACAAAATTAATATGCAGCAATCTATCCGATTTCTGTGCTGTAATACTGAACTAGCAAAAAATGAACTTAAGAAAACAATCTCATTTAGAATTGTATCAGAAAGATTAAATTACCTAGGAGTAAATTTAACCAAAGAAGTAAAGTATCTGTACTCCCAAAACAATAAAACACTGATTAAAAAAACTGAAGATGACACAAATACAAAGATAGTCCAAGATTTTGGATTTGAAGAACCAATATTGTTAAAATGTCCATACTACCCAAAGTAATCTACAGACTTATGCAATCCCTATCAAAATATCAATAACATTTTTCATGGACATAGAAGATAATCCTTAAGTTTCTATGGAATTCTCAAAAGACCGTGAAATAGCCAAAGAAAACTTGAGAAAGAACAAAGCTTGAGGTATCACAATTCTAGATTTCAAGACAGACTATAAAGTTGTAGTAATCAAAAGAGTATGGTACTGGGACGCCTGGGTGGCTCAGTTGGTTAAGCAGCTGCCTTCGGCTCAGGTCATGATCCCAGCGTCCTGGGATCGAGTCCCACATCGGGGTCCTTGCTCGGCAGGGAGCCTGCTTCTCCCTCTGCCTCTGTCTGCCACTCTGTCTGCCTGTGCTCGCGCTCTCTCTCTCTCTGACAAATAAATAAATAAAATCTTAAAAAAAAAAAAAGAGTATGGTACTAACACAAACACAGACACATAGATCAGCAGAACAGACTAGAGAGCCCAGAAATAAAGACACACTTCCATGGTCAATTAATCTATGACAAGGAGGCAAGAATATTCAATGGGGTAAAGACCATCTCTTCAATCAATGGTACTGGGAAAACTGGACAGCTACATGCAAAAGAATGAAACTGGACTACTTTCTTATATCCTACATAAAAATAAACTCAAAATGGATTAAAGACCTAAATGTGAGATATGAAAACACAAATCTCCAAGAAGAGAACATAGGTAGTAATTTATTTGACATCAGCTATAGAAACATTTTTCTAAATAAGTCTCCTCTGGCAAGAAAAACAAAAGCAAAATTAAACTATTGGGATTATATAAAATTTAAAAGCTTCTGCACAGCAAAAGAAATGATCACCAGAACAAAAAGACAAACTACTTAATGGGAGAAGTTATTTGCCAATAATATATCTAATAAGGGGTTGATATTCAGAATGTAGAAAAAACTTACACAACACCAAAAAAACCCTCAAATAATCTGATTTAAAAATAGACAGATGATCTGAATAGATATATTTCCAAAGAATACATACAGATGGGCAACATACACATGAAAAGATGCTCAACATTACTAATTATTAGGGAAACACAAATCCAAACAACAATGAGATATCACCTCCTATCTGTCATAATGGCTAAAATTAAAAACAATGAGGAAAAAAATTAAAACAATGAACAAATGTTCACAGGGATGTGAAGGAAAAGCTCCCTTGTGCAATGCTGGTGGGAATGCAACCTGGTGTGACTACTGTGGGAAACAGTATGGAGTTTCTTCAAAACTCTTAAAATATAATTACTGTATGATCTAGTAATTTCATTACTGCGTATTTACCCAAGGAATATGAAAACAGTAATTTGAGAAAATATATTACCCCTATGTTCACTGCAACATGATTTACAGTAGCTACACTGTGGAAGCAACCCAAGTGTCCATCAATAGATGAATGGATAAAGAAGATATGATTTTGTATAATACAAAATCACACATACACACCATGGAAAATAACTCTGTCATAAAAAACAATGAGATTTTGCCAATTGCAACAACACATCTAGACCTAAAATGTATAATGCTAGATGAAATAAGTCAGTCAGAGAAAGATAAATACCATACGACTTCACTCATATGTAGAATTTAAGAACCAAAAGAACAAAGATAAAAGGGGACCAAAAAAACCAAACTCTTAAATATGGAGAACAAACTGGTGGTTGCCAGAGGGGAGGTAGATTAGGCAATGGGTAAAACAGAGAAAGGAGATCAAGAGTACACTTATGATGAGCACTGAGCAATGTACAGGATTGTACATTGAATCATTGAATGGTGTACCTGACATGAATAAAACACCATATATTAATTATACTTCAATCTTTTTGAGAGCAAGATCATGCATGTGTGAGCAGGGGGGAGGGGTAAAGGGAGAGGGAGAGAAAGAATCCTAAGCAGGCTCCACACTCAGCACAGAGACCAACAACCCTGAGATCATTACCTGACCCGAAACCAAGAGTCAGGCACTCAACCGACTGAGCCACCAATGCCGCAGTTATACTTTAATTTTTAAAAGTATATTTTAAAAAGCTAGTTTTTGAATATAAAATTAGTCTACAGTAACCTTTTTAAATGAAAAACAGTAAAAAATAAATATAATGTGTGCAGGAGGTAATATCTCAGTAATATGCTCTTACCTAAAAACATCAAGGGGGTAAATTATGAAAGACAATATTCTGAATACCTACTTCCAAATTTGGCAACCCATATCAGAAGTATTTAATAAAATTGAAATAGGAATCTTAATTAAAAAAAGGTAAAATGTGTCTCTCTGACCTAATTTAGGTGTGGCTGGGTAGTACAAATTGTGCTCTATAACTTAAGTAAAAAAATCACAAAGTTGAAAAAATGATTCTAATGTTTTTTTAAAATACTTTAAAGTGGAAAAAAAAGTCTGTGGTATATTTAGCCACAGACCGCTATTCTTTCTTAGTTATGGTCAAGAGAATGATGAAATCATAAATGCAAAGCATGTCCTTTTTCATGCCGGTTAGAGTTTTAGATAGAAGAGAAAACAATCATTTGTTTTATGCCCAGTAGTACAAGTGCCAATACTTGAGAAATTATATTTTAAAGCCATATAAAAGTAAAATATATGGTCTAAAGAAAAATTCTGTAATAGGAAGAGATGAGATTTACCAAGTTCCTGCTTCAATTTTGATATAGGTATTTTTTTTAAGTCCATTGGCTTCAAAATGTGTATCAACTCTACCAAAACATGAAATTCACTCATGTATCCTATATATAGCAGTCCTTGTTCTGTTTCTTCCACTACAGGTAAGTGAAGAAAGTATAGCTTCCAAAATTTTTTTTTAATTTTAATTTTTTTAAATTTATTTGAAAGACAGAGATTACAAGTAGGCATAGAGGCAGGCAGAGAGAGAGAGAGGAGGAAGAAGGCTCCCACTGAGCAGAGAGCCCAATGCGGGGCTTGATCCCAGGACTCTGAGATCATGACCTAAGCCAAAGGAAGAGGCTTTAACCCACTGAGCCACCCAGGTGCCCCTATAGCTTCCAATTTAAGGATGTATATTTCACTAAATTTTACTTAATGACATCCTCAAGAAAACCAAACTTCCCAGAAAACATCACTTTAACTACATATAGACATGTATATATGTGTGTATATACATATATGTATGTGTATATGTAGCATATATGTACTTATGCAATATCTCTATTGAGAGAGAGAAGAGAAACCAGAAAAAGCACACAATAACTGAGTCTCTAATCCATTGTATAGAGTTTCTTCCTTCATCAAAGTCAAATGTGATTAAATTCTGTATCATGTTAACATTGGACAGTGGATTGAGTGCAACTGTATTCGTAGTGCAGATTTTGATCTAGCTGTCAAATACCAACCAGAATCACATTTGAATTTACAACCCAGAACAGAAAGGCCTTTTAAACCCTTTGAACTAAACAAGGGAGGCAAAAGTTTTAGATAAGATGAATTTTGACTTTCAAGAGTTGATGCATTTAATAAAGCTTTCTGAGAAGAAAATAGCCATGAATAAATATACTCCATGACCTGACTAAAACAATTTTTCTCAAGAATCCATTCATGGATGGTTAAAATTAACAAGTCAGGAAATGACAGATGCTGGCGAGACTGTGAAGAAAGGGGAACCCTCCTACACTGTTGGTGCGAATGCAAGCTGGTGCAGCCACTCTGGAAAACAGCATGGAGGTTCCTCAGAAAGTTGAAAATTGAGCTGCCCTATGATCCAGTAATTGCACTAATGGGTATTTACCCTAAAGATACAAACGTAGTGATCCGAAGGGGCATGTGTACCCGAATGTTTATAGCAGCAATGTCCACAATAGCTGAACTATGGAAAGAACCTAGATGTCCATCAACAGATGAATGGATAAAGAAGATGTAGTATATATATACAATGGAATACTATGCAGCCATCAAAAGAAATGAAATCTTGCCATTTGCAATGACGTGTATGGAACTAGAGGGTATTATGCTTAGTGAAATAAGTCAGTCGGAAAAAGACAACTATCATATGATCTCCCTGATATGAGGAAGTAGAGATGCAACGTGGGGGGTTTGGGGGGTAGGAAAAGAATAAATGAAATAAGATGGGATCGGGAGGGAGACAAACCGTAAGAGACTCTTAATCTCACAAAACAAACTGAGGGTTGCTGGGGGAAGGGGTTAGGGTGAGGGTGGTGGGGTTGTGGACATTGGGGAGGGCAGGGCATGTGCTATGGTGAGTGCTGCGAAGTGTGTAAACCTGGCAATTCACAGACCTGTACTCCTGGGGCTAATAATACATTATATGTTTATAAAAAATAAAAAATAAATAAAAATTTTAAAAAAAGAATCCATTCATGGAAGAATGTCATTTAACACTAGAACTCTGAATTTCCTTTAGTTAAAACTACCCAAAAGAACAATTTTGAAAAATGTGGGGGGCATTATTTGTTTAAAAATATCAAGATTTGTAAACAGTCACACAGTTACTTACAGCTATAAAATTTCACTTTAGCTATAAATTCATCAATGTGTATACTTTTGATACTGAACTTAAATACTAGTTATTGGCATAGTATTAAAATCATAGTATTTCAATGTAGAGCTGATCTTTTTTTTAAAAATTTTTATTTATTTAAGTAATCTGTACACACAATGTGGGGCTTGAACTCATGACCCTGAGACCAAGAGTCACATGTTCTTCTGACAACCAGCCAGGTGCCCTTCAATGTAAGAGTATTACAGAAAACATGCAAAATAGGACATTTAAAAATACAATACTCCAGGAGAATATATAACATATGGAAAACATAAAACATTGATACAATTTCCATATGGTGCTGAAACTATAGGTAATCTTTATTTTTTTCCATGCTTATCTGCATTCTAAAAATTTTCCTATAGTAAGCTATTACTTCTGTAACAAGAAAAAACAAAATATATAAATATATTATAAGATTTTATTCCTACTCTCTGGTTATGTAAACTTGTATCGACATCTTTAGTTGGTAATAAATCCACCAAAAATTATCAGGGAAAAGGAGAGAACAATGAGAATTAGACATGTTTCAATTTTGTGTCTATATTACAGTAAAATATAGTTTTTTGCCTCTGAAATCTAAAATAATGGCAAAGTTAAAATACAAAATTTACAATACAAATACAAAATACAAAATTTGTTAAAATACAAAATACAAAATAATGGCAAGTTAAAAGGAAAATATCTAATTTGTCCTAATGGTCTCTTTTCTACATGTCCCTTTTAATTTATTCTACCTCCCCCCAAAATTAGATCACTTTCTTAACTGTGGATCTCTTGTGAGTAAACTGTTGTCTTCACTTGGACCAGCAAGTGAGCTTTCTCACACTTCAAGAGAAACATAAGCAACATATAAAAGCCAGAAGAAAAAGGGGAATTACTCTTAAAAAAAAAAAAATCTTCTTTCAGTGCATTAAGTGGGAGTTTTAGCAGTTTCCCAAAAATGGCCTCAGTATTTACCACTGGATTGTGGGAACACTGTCACAAAACTCAACCTCCAACTGAGTTAAATCATGTAAAGCAGCTCCAATATATGCCATGATGAGAGAAATGTTCTACAGCCATCCTGTCCAGTAAGATACTCATTAGACACATGTGGCTCTTGAAGGAACCATTATGTAACCAGTACTAAATTTTAAATTTTACATAATTTTAATTAGTTTAAATTTAGATGGCTACATATCACTAGCATATCCAAAATAGTCAACTTAACACTTACTTTGTGCCCTTGATCCAAAGGAGAGAAGTTCATTTCAGAGTAAATAAAATGCCAGAATGTATATTAAAAGCTTTACTGAAATATACTTTGCATGCCATAAAACTTATCCATTTTAATTGTATAATTCAGTATTTTTAATATATTCAGAGAGAAGTACAATCATTACCACAATCTTAGAACATTTCACCATCCTAAAAAGAAACTCTGTACACATTAACAGTTCCTCCCTCAATTTCCTGCACTAGGCAATTAGTAGTCCATTTCGTGTCTAAGTACATTTGTTATTCTGGACATATCATATGGAATCATGGATCGTGTGATCTTTTCCAACTGGCTCCTTTCACTTTGTATAATGTTTTCAAGGTTGGCTCATGCATACATCAGTTTTCACTTTTCTTACTGCCGATATTCCATTGTTTGAATATAGTACATTAAATTTATTCATTTGCCAGTTGCTAAACAACTGAGCTGTTTGCACTTTCTAACATGAAAAATGCTAATATGAATAACCCTGCACAGGTTTTGTCTACATGTTTTCATTTCTCTTAAGTATATACTTAGGAGTGAGATTGCTGGATCATATAATAACTCAATGTTTAACACTGAGAGGGCTACAGAAGTATTTTCCAAGGCAATTACACCATTTTACCTTCCCTCCTGTAATGTATGAAGGTTTGCTTTTCCAACATGTTCATCTCACTTGTTTTGTCTCCCTTTTGTTAGAGCTCCCCTGCTGGATGTCGAGTGGTGTTCAATAGTGGTTTTGATTTGAAATTTCCTATCACTAATAATGCTAAGCATCTTTCATGTACTACTCAGAGCAATTTCTTTTTGAAGAAATTTCAATTCAAATAATGTGCCTATTTTTAATTAGGCTATTTTTCTTTTTATTATTAATTTATGAGTTTTTATATGTTTGGGGTAGAAGCTCCTTATCAAATACATATTTTGTAAAAATGGTTCCCATTCTGTGGATTGTCTTTCATTTTCTGGAAAGAATAATTTTCAGTACACAAGTCTTACATGCTGAAGTCCAATTCATTAAATCTTTGTCACTCATACTTCTGTTGTTACCTAAGAAACCATTACCTAACCAAGGTCAGGCACATTTACTCTTATGTTTTCTTCAAGTTTTGTACTTTTAGCTCTTATATGTAGGTCTAATATCCCTTTTCAGTTGTGTATAGAGTGAGAAAGGGATCTAATGTCTTTTTTCTTTATCACATGGATATCCTGTTTAGCCTTTTTGTTGAAAACCTTATTCTCTCACTCATTGAATTATTTGGGTACCCTTGTTAAAAATTAACTTATCATTGGTGTATCTGTTTACTTCCCAACTATCAATTCTATTTCATCATTTTATGCTTATCCTTATGCCCACATCACACTCCATTATTACTGTGGCTTTGTAGGAAGTTCTGAATTCAGGAAATGTGAGTCTTCCCCTCCCCCACAACTAACTCTTTTATTACAAGTTCATTTTAGCTGTTTTTCTTTTTTTTACAGAGAGAGGGTGGGAGGGGGAGAAGAAGAGAGAGAATGTTGGCATGGAGCCCCCAACTCGGGGCTTGATCTCACAACCCTGAGATCATAACCTGAGCCAAAACTAAGGGTTGGCATTCAACACTGGGGAAAATGTGGCTATCAAAGACACCAGAACAGAACCATATTCATTCTCCAATTGAGAAGCTTTCTAAACAAACAAACAAAAAATTATATTTATATTTGTTGCATGGGAATTCATCATCCTTCCAGAGTCAAGTTTCCCACTGTGGTAAACTCTGGGAAACTTAGTAGAAATCACCTCCTGCTTTGTTGAGCACTGGTCAGTGGTGCAAGAGGCCATGTCATGCTAGGAACACCAACAATATGGCTCAAGTAGAGAAGAGAGACCTCCCTGAACACCTTGGAATAAATGGCTTCCTTCATAACCCCAGGAAGGTCTATACGTAAAAGAAACCACAAATAATTTAATTGCCTGGGCAAACTCAATACCCTTTAAAGGAGGATGCCTCTCCACAAGGTATCACTCATACTGACCATCATAGAATAAAAAATTAAAAAGTTCAAGGCATGAAAAGAAGTAGGAAAAGTCCTACAATGAAAATCTGGGAGAAAGTATCAACACGCCTTCCACAAAGCAACTCATGCCTGAATTTACACATGTAGCCTTTCTTCTCTTATCATAGTCCTATCATTGCCTACCATGTTCCTGACCCTTTTTCAGCAGCCAGCAGAAGTATTTCTGGCAAATGGCTGCATCTTTTTCTTAAATCTATTTTATTTTGCTAAATCTTTGATAATATACTGCTCGTGGCACCCCAAAATCATGACACTTAGCAAATTTGAGAAAGTGATTATACCCTAACTTGAAATGGGGTTTCATGAGGACGGTACCATGGCATTTTTCTCTAGTGGAAATTTTTTAAGTCTCTGACGAGTGGTGAAAAGAGTTGATATGCTTACTTCATGTTCCATATCTACTTTGATACAGATTTCCCACCAAGTTCAATTTAGCTGCAATCAGAGATCTCTGACTCAATTGTGTGTCCACTAATCCCTATATATCTTTTAACATTTCCACAGAGTAGGTCTTGTTTTAGTGCCTGGTTTTCTTCTTCATTTATTAGTTACTACCAACCCTACAACTTTTTTTTTTAATTTTCAAAAGATGTGGCAATGATTTATTT
Source organism: Taxidea taxus jeffersonii (assembly GCA_003697995.1). Lineage (NCBI taxonomy): Eukaryota > Metazoa > Chordata > Mammalia > Carnivora > Mustelidae > Taxidea > Taxidea taxus. The sequence goes on from ML095834.1 coordinate 77,630, forward strand.
TTTTAATTTTATTTATTTATTCATTTTTATTATGTTCAGTTGGCCACTGCATAGTTTTTGATGTAGTGTTCAATGATCCATTAGTTAAATACAACAATGATTTTTTATATTTAAATTCAATTAACCAACACATAGTATATCATTAGTTTTAGATGTAGTGTTCAACAATTCATCAGTTGCATAACTTACTATTATTTATTTTCTCTAATAATGTGGTCCCTGTGTCCCTGTCAAGTATATGAGCATATAACACATTTATCTTCTATTTTCTAAGCCTCAGTTATCTTTAAACTCTCTTTTTAAAAAAGATTTTATTTATTTGAGAACGAGCAAGCATATGAACAGGGGGAGGGGCAGAGGGAGAGGAAGAATCTGACTCCTCGCTAAGCAAGGAGCCCGACCTGGGGCTCAATCCCAGGACCCTGAGATCATGACCTGAGCCAAAGATGACAATTAACCAACTGAGCCGCCCAGGTGCCCCTATCTTTAAACTCTTTATGTGAAGGAGTATTTACTACAACTAGGACTTTAAAGTCTGTAAGTAGAACTCCATAATCAGACAGCAATCCTAAAAGATTTTTTTTACTTTTATTTTTAAAAATTATTTATTTAAATTCAATGCAGTTAACATATACTGTATTATTAGTTTCGGGGGGGGGGGATTTAGTGATTCATCAGTTGCATGTAACAACCAGTGCTCGTTACATCAAGTTTCTTCCTTAACGTCCATCACCCAGTTCCCCCAAATCCCTACCCAACTCCCCTCCAGCAAACCTGTTTGTTTTCAACACTTAAAAGTCTCTTTCAGTTTGCCTCCCAGATTTTATCTTATTTTATTTTTCCTTCCCTTCCCCTATGTTCATTTGCTTTGTTACTTAAATTCCACAAGTGAAATCATAGCTTTTTAAATAAACTATTCCACTTATTTTGACCTACTATTCCTATACCTGTATGAAATAATATCGTGCTTATTTTCTGTAGTAAATATATGTAACTCTTAGTTGTAGCAGAAAGAGAATGTCAGATCAAGTTCCAATTTCTTAAGACTGGGAAGTGTATGTTTCTACACTCTAAAATAAACCATATTTTTAAATTACAGCTGTTTCCCAAATGCTATATGCTACCAGAATAACACCTGTTTTATTAACATACTTCACCTCTGATCATGCTAATTTCCCATCATTATGCTGTACTTTTCTAAAAGTTTCTATGGTCAAGCTAAATCTCAACCTCCTCTTGGAATCCTTCCCTTCTAATGTGTAATTCTCTCTGATGATTTTCTCTTCATTGAGACTGCAATCAACTATATTATTTGCTGATCTAGCCACTCAGTTAACAGTTATTTAAATAAAATGCTAATAAATTTCATTATATGAAATTTCTGAACAACTAGACATAAGAAACAGGAGAACAGGGGTTTTGTATTTCCTTACATCTCCTGTACCAAAATAGACTGCACCTAATGTCTCCTCCCAACACAACGTATATACACACATCCTGAAAAGAAAGAATATTAGGGACGCCTGGGTGGCTCAGTTGGTTAAGCCACTGCTTTCGGCTCAGGTCATGATCCCAGGGTTCTGGGATCGAGTCCTGCATCGGGGTCCTTGCTCTGTGGGAGCCTGCTTCTCTCTCAGCCTCTGCCTGCCACTCTGCCTGCTTGTGCTCTCTCTCTCTCTCTCTCTGATAAATAAATAAAATCTTTAAAAAAAGAAATAATATTAAATGAAGTCACTAGAAAAGCAAAATACATGTTGAAGAAAGGTTCAATTGATCTCAAGCATATTAAAATTATTTCTTAAAAAATAAGAAACTAAATCTTTTCTAAATATTTGGTTCCCTATCTTCAACACCCACTGAAAAGAAAATTCCTACTTTTAACAATGTGACATTTTTATCCCCTTTATCGTCTCCTTACCTCTACTTATTTTAAGTTATCCTCACCTTTATCTAAGCAAAGGCAAATTTATAAGTTCAAAACTTAGATAATTTACTTAGAACAGCTTTGTAACTCCTGTGATTTGCTCTTTTTCTGCACAGAAGCTAAAGGCTAGCTTTATAGCAATAAGATTGATAGAACATGTACATACTAACTGATAAAACTCAAGGCCTTGTTTTCAGTCTCTATTAAATTGTATCTCATCAGAGAGAAGTTGTTGTGTTTTTTTTTTTCCCCTCTAATCCCTGATCTGCTGCCTCTCAGTAGTCTGCCGAGGTTCCAAATGCTCTTCACTTAGCATCAATTTTATTCAGCGTTCAGGATTCTCTTATCTACTGATTAAGACTAACTTATTTAGTTGCAGTTTTTCTGGAAGAAGCATATCAATAAGGGGGAGAATATAGTTTTTTCATTTTCCCATTGGAAAGATAAAACTCAGTAATATTTTTTTTGTGTAGCAGAGATAAAAACAGACAAATGTAGTCAAGACTGAACAATACACGGGAGAATTCGATTTGATGTCCCATGAGGTCCATGGGAAGGAGATGCATGCATTCTCTCTGCTTAACAATTTAGATCCAATCAAGACAAACTGTACCTTTACATGAAAAACATGCTAGATAAAACAGGATATTTACTTTTACTTTTCAGATGCTTCTGATATAGGGATAACAGGAATATTAGTCATAATACACTTTAAAATATAATCCATTTAACAAACCCTTACCATAACACACTGAAGCCTCTCAAAGAGGAAACACTGCAGGTTTTGAAAAATGAAATTGCATCATGCCTTTCATGTAACTCCTGTGTTTATTCAAGTGCATAGTCCATCACTGACATTCAGACTAAAAAACCATGAGTGTCACTGCACACCTAACAACATCCTTTCTCCATCAACCCTGACCTACCCACATGTTAAACCGAAGCAGAATCATTAACTCAACTAGAGAAAAACAGACCTTTCATGTTTCTTTTATTCCACTTGGGTAAGATCTGAAAAATGTCCATCTCTTCTGCAAGCTTTCTTCAAGTCTCCCTTAAAGTAAATTACCATAAAAGACAAACCTGCATGAATCAATAGGCTTTACCCACCATATCAAAAGTGCTGAAATGGAGACGAATAAAAAAGCATCACAAGTCATCAATAATAAATTAGTTTGTCTGCAGTAGTGACATCAGGCCAATGTGAGAAAGACCTTACTCCTGAGCTATTTAGCAGCTCTAGCATAAGAAGATCCCACTGATGCGAGAGACAATTTAAAGAACAATGAGGTATTTTCATTCACCCCCTAAAATGAATTTCCTCTTACCTTCATCAACTTATTAATTAAAAAAAAAAAAACTTCTAAGTTTTTCTTCCACTTGACTTTGTATTTTAGGCACCTTTGGCAAAATCAGCAAGACCACATGTGACAGAAGGTTTGTGACCAGTTTCTTACATGAAGTTCACCCAAGATTCTGTGAACCCACAGAAAAAACACTGAAGTTAAGGGGAAATTTGGGATTTCAAAAGGCAGTAAGGTCCTAAAGAAATGATGGGCAGAGGGGTGGTTTCAAAACTATCCAAACAAGCTGTAGGAATCCATGAGAGACTGGTAATGAAAAGACGTTACTTTGGATGAATTATACTTTTAATAGTCTCTTGTCTGCTAGTCACTCTTTTCACCCTTGTCAGAGATTTTCATCAATGTTCTATTTAATACTCTGAGCACAAGCAGAATGACAGCCAACGTAGTTAGGTCTCTGGCACATGGCAGACAGGGACACAGAATCAAGTTTACCAAGTTCCCTTTGGATCTGACATTTTCATATGCATCACATTCATGTAATTTTTTCAACCACAAACAAATACAAGTCTTTTGGATCTCCTTATTAATCACTACTACTGTCCCCACAAATTTTCATCATCTTTGTCCTCTGTACCCTATCTCCAGAGTCCTTGATTATTTCTTTCACAGCTAAAAGAGATACCTGCATACTGTAATTTCCAGAATGCTCCTTCCCTCACTGCTTTAATTGACCCTGGTGTTCCCAGAAGACACAATGTCTCCAAGTGTCCCTCAAAAATAGAGGCCTCTCCCAAACCTCATTTCCACAGGGTTGAGGTTTTGTGACTGCTAAACTTCTGAATGTCTATTTTATATTATTATTCATGCACCTTCATATAAAAAACTTTGACCTTCATCACAGCATGTAACACACTTTGTTCACTCTCATTCTCCCTATTTTCATCTTTATCTAGGTGTTACTTTATCTAGATGTTTATTTAACATCTTTATCTAGACGTTACTCCATCTTTATCTAGGACTTGCAATCCTTAATGGAAGCCTTTCCACCAACTCCAAATCCTTCCATCAAAACAGAGAATTTCAATCTACATTTTATTCACTGTACCCATGTTCTCAACTCTCATTCAGTCCTCACTCAGTCCCATAAAACCTGTTACTCAAATGACACGGCTCTTGCTTCAGTTATCCATTCTATGCCAATCACTTACTCTAATATCCATGGTTTAGTTATTGTCTTATTGAACTTCTTTGTGCTGTTGATACTGCAGGCCACTCCTGGCTCCTTTAAACTCTCCCATGTGAGATGAAGAGACATCCTTCTTCTGGTTTCTGTCTTTTCCTTCAGAACCAATCTTTTCTTTTTTATTTGTTTACTTTGTTTTCTCCTTATCACTCATAATGCCCAAGCATTCCATCATTGTATCTCATCTTTCTCAACCTATGCATTCTCTTTTTTTTTGTTTTAATTCATACCCATGGCTGCAAAAATTACCTTTATGTTTATTGTTCCTAAAATACAATGATAGCCTTTACCTTTCTCAGAGGCTTGGCCAAATACAAGTACCTCTCCACTTTTCAAAAGTTTGTGTTATAGAGATTTACTTTCACAAAAGACCTATATGTTAGGACCTGATTTTGCTAACCAGAAGAAATCTGAAAGGGATTTTCACTTTAAGAGAAAAGTCAAAAAGTGAAAATAGTTTTATTTTTTTCCATGAGCCCTTCTAGAGGCAGCATACACTCCAAGCAGTGAGAGGGGCACTGGGTAGCTCCTTCCTACACTTAAGGAACCACACCCCGTATCTCAGCATCAAGTCACGGTAGCTTTGAATTGTGTCTGTGAGCATCTGTGTTGTGCCTTGATTTATTTTGTGCATCTGTTTCTAAGATGTATCCTAAGGTATCAGAAAAACCTAAGAGAGGTTATCTGGGGGTCTAGGGATGCTCATTTTTTTCCATTATAAATTCATTATAATTGTTTCTTCATTTTATACCTTCTTTGCTTGCAAAAGGAATGTTCTACATTGGAGATTGGAGGCAACCTGTTTAAATTTTTAAGAGGGCATCTGTATTTGAAGGGATTGCAGGAATATAGAAATCAGCACATCCAAAACTGTACTCATCTTCCCAGACTGCTATTTGGGTGTAATTGGTCTGGGAGGGTCAAGCTCATCAAACCATAATATATTCTAGTCATGAAATAATATGGAAAGTTTTGGCAAAACACTGCAGAAATTAGATTTATGCAGTGTTATGAGGACATCATTCTTAATCAACAGATTAGCAAGTCCATTATAAGGAAAAGCAGTAAGGTAAATGCTGACCCTCATCAGTAAAACCATTATAGATCTTGACTAAAAAAGTTGTACTTCACTTAATTAAATATAAGAAATATAATGTCTAAATCACAAACAACTATAGTAATTTGGCTGCCATTTTAGAAGTGTGGATAGACTGTTGAATAGCTTAGCATGTAAGCAGTTGAAGGGTGGGTACTCAAATAGAAAAATCTTAAACATTGGAAGGGGGCTTTGTTTTGCTTCTGAATGAAGAATGGGGATCCTAAGGACAACTTTAAGGGCAGGAGCAGGTTACAATAATATTTTATCAGAAACAATTCTTCCACACAGCATATTGCCTTTTACATTGCCATGATCTGCCTCATCTCCTAAATTTTCTCTCTGAGTTGTTCAAATAGAGGGTAATTGTCATGTTCAAAGATCACTGTGGAAGAATTTGACTTTCTCTGTATGAGTTGGACTAAATGGCTTTAATTCCATCTCATAAACAGAGATTATGTTTCAATTTTGCACATGAATCAATATCATTTTACTACTCTACTTCCTACCAAATTTAAACAAAATAGGCTTAACTAAACATTTTCCACAGATTTTTTTAAATCTTTAGGATTAGAAAATAATTTCATTTGAACTAAATGTTAGCTAGTCCTTTACTTTTTTTTTCCCTATCAACTCCAGATTCCCTCAATACCTTAAAACATCTAAGAGTCCTGAAATCAGGATTTGGTAATTACCTCACTTTATTGGGAAATGTAGAAAAATAATAGCTCCTAAAACAGGAAGAAGTACCTCTACCGCTAGTCATTCGCTTTACCAGCAATTCCAATATTTCTTCAGTATTTATGGACAAAACAGAATACTCAGAGAAAGCTACCCATTTAATCTGTTTCCTCTGCACTAAGGCAGAAATGGCTTACTCAACCATTACAAACTCTGGAGAAAGTTACGGCCCCACTTTACCAAAACATTAACCATTTTGTGGCTTTCCTTGACTTTAATCCTCAGTCAGGTTCTTAAATATAGTACTCCCTCTCCTGTGTACTGGGCAGAGAGTTCTGGTTTTGTTTTTCACATTATTTTTCTTTGCTAATTCAGCATACCTTGCATTTCAATGGCTTTAGGAAGAGTAATAACTCATTTTAGAAAGAGGGGCCTAAGTCTTAGATTGTGTATACTTTTGCCAGTGTATAGCTCTGTCGCCCCCCCCCTTTCTTGGGCTAAAACTAAAAATTCGTTCTCCTACTGTATGACTCTAAAAGACCTTCTTTTGTCATGTGCGAGTTAAACAAACATGAATATTGTCACAGTGATCTTTACTGTTGATTCAGAAAATTCATAACTATAGTAGCTACCACAACATTTTAGCTTCCTTCCAGCAATGCTGTCCTCTTCTAATCTCTCTCTTTATTTACTGAGCCAGAGTGGTATTTTCAGATCTATGTATCTAATCCAATTCCACCTTGCTCAACATGTATCAGTAGCTTTGCATTCTTCAAAGGATCCACACAGTTGTGGCTTTACCTACCCCAACAGTTTTATCTCATAGCAACTTCTGCACGTCTGCCATATTGGTATGAATTAATATTTCCTCCAATAAGTAGCCCTTCTGTTTTGAACCCTCCTTCCAAGATGCCCTCTCCCCATTATCTACACAAAAACACTTAATCCTTGAGAGAAATTCCAGATAACTTCCTCAAAGAGGACTACACTGGCTCCAGCTTAGGTCAAATTTCTTTGCATAAAACAATGCATTTTTTCTTTTTAGATTTTATGTATTTGTTTTTCAGGGAGAGAGAGAGAGAGAGAGAGAGAGAGAGAGAGAGAGAGAAGGCAGAGGAAAAAGCAGATTCCCTACTGAGGAAGGAGCCCAATGTGGGGACTCTATCCCAGGACCCTAGGATAATGACCTGAGTTGAGGGCAGCCGATTAACTGACTGAGCCACCCACGTGTCCCAATGCCTCCTTCCTTTCAAAGTACTTATCTTGCAAGTTACTCATGCATTCAATAGCATAATTGTTTAATCTATGCCATTTTTATACACCAGCAACCTTTCTCAACTGTAACATCATTAGCATTTGGGCTCCATAATCCTTTGCTGTCGGTGGCCATTCTGTGCAACATAGGCTGTGTAGCAGCATCCCTGGTCTCTATCCTTCAGATTCCAACAGCATAATGACTCCCCTTCAATCAGGTTTTGACAATCATAATGACTCCAGACACACTAGTATATACTGGATTAAGGTAGAGCTACAAAACTATTAACTCCATGAAAATACTGACATATGTTTTTGATCACCATTTTACCTCTATGCCAAACAGTGCCAGGTTTTAGTGGGTACTTAGTAAATATTTTTAAATGATAAATGTTAGGCCATGAAAATATTTTTATAGAAGAAACTGAAAAAAAAAGTTTTACCAAAAGACAAGAGCCATGAAAAACACACCTAATAATCCATTTTAAAAGCTTTCAAATACTAAGGTAAATATACATTATTAAATACACAAAAATAAACTAATTTAACTCTGCTTGAAGAATGTTTCAAGAAGCTAAGCATTTCTAAAAGTGAGATATAAGATGTAAAAAAAAATAGACAATTTAACAACATTTCCCCATTTCAAATTACTCTACCTCTACTTGAAAGAGTACCTATACAAGTGCTAAGGATGATAAAGGTAAAATATTAGATTGAATTCCTGCATATTCCTTGGCTCAATCTGATTTTAAAGTAATAAGCTGAAACTTATTTTCTACATGACTGCATTCAGAGATTAAGTTTGGGCTACTAAAATTAGTAGCTGGTCTTGCCAATGTTTAATGACTTTAAACATTTAACCACTAAACAAAAGATTGATATTATAGTTCAAGGGAATTATGCCTTTATATATTCTTTTAATTCAAAAGGGAAACTAAGCTAATGTCCATAAAAATATTAATAAAAATTCAAATGGATTAAACCAAAAGATTGTGTTATGATAAGAACAAACTTAGCACCCTATCTTTAATTCATCACACAGGACTCAGTGTTCTGGAGTTGTGTTCCTGGGTACATTATAATTAAGTTAATTGCGGATATAATAGTTGCGACTTATTTGAATGCATCCACTCAAACTATTCCCCTAAGCCCTGTATACCTGTAAGAAATTTACCTATTCTTAGACTTGGTTGGTATTCACAATAAGATTATCATTTCAGATGAGAAAAGACACAGTTTTTATAAAGGTTATATGCAGCATTCTTGGGTCCAACATAGAAATCACATATTTTACTATATACACTTAATACCAGCCTTTAAAAGGATGATTTCCTGAAATTAAAGAACTCACTAATATTTTCTGGGTGTGTTTCTCTGAGTTAGGTAAGGTAATGAAGAAAAGAAGAAAAAAGTCAGAAATTATTTTTTTCTTTCCCTATACAATGCTTTAACATTTCTCTCCTGAATGCTATTTTTCAGTTAAGGTTTGCTAACTACCAAAAAATGATCTGTGACATAACTCAACAAGGATCTAATGCCCTTTGGAAAGCAAAACATTAAGTAATTGGGTCTAAGGGAACCCATCTGATTATCAAACACACTTTTAGTTGCAATCCATATTATGCTAGATAGGTCTATGACAAAATATGTACACTACTTTGCTATAATTATTTTTACTATTGAAATGCAGCTTAATCTTAAAAGAGCTGTTTTCTTAAATTAAAAGAAATACACACACACACACACACACACACACACACACACACTAAAAGTTACCATTAAAATTTCCTTAGGAATGTATCACCTTGGGAACCAACGTTGCTCACTTATGGCACTGTACTGGGGACAAACATATCGCATTAAGTGCCACCAGACTAGTATTCCTTCATGATGGGTACAGACAGCTATTTACTCAGTGGGGTTCCAGAAGGAATAGTCATTAGGTTTGGTCTTAGGGGCCATGCTGCATATGCTTCACACTCAGGAAAGCCAAGCACTTCCCTTCTGAGAGGTACATGGAAATTGAGTGTTCTGAGCAAACAGCAGATGCACATCTCTTGTCTCAGTCTCATGTAGGATATATATTAAAAAAATGAGAGGAGTATACAGGGCCCATAATTATATTTTATCTCTGGCTTTGTTCTATGGAAACTTTTTTTAAATTAATTCATGTTTAACCAGACTCTAGAGTCACAGAAATGACTCTGTGTTCACTTATATCTTCCAATTTAAAACTAAATTGGCAAACTATTTACAAATAATTTACCAAGGTCAGAGTCTACTCTAAGTTTCAGGATTTTAACCTTTTGATAAAGGTTAAAGTATACCAATAAAACCTTAATAAAGGTTTCATAAAGTATACCAATCAATTCATCACAAGATTATAAAACACAACAACCCTAAATCTATAGGGCCAATTACAAATTTATTTTTTCCCTGACTTCCAATCTGTGTGCCCTGTAAATCTTCCTCTAACCACCTCTGTTATCCAGTAATTTTTCTTATTATTATGTTCAATTACCCAACATATAAGTACATCATTAGTTTTTGATGTAGTGTTCAGCGATTCTTTAATAGTATATGACACCCAGTGCTCATCACTAACACATGCCCTCCTTAAAACCCATCACTCAGTTATTCTGTCCCCCCAGCCCCCTCCCTTCTGTAACCCTCACTTTGGATCCTGGGGTCCATAGTCTCTCATGGTTTGTCTCCCTCTCTGATTTTCCAGTAACTTTTATATGAGTTCATTTCTAAACTAGGCCTTCTGGCTTTTTGTCTTCCATATTCTAATTGTAGCTTACTTTTAACAATAAATACCACTACTTCTATATATGCAATAGTTCAGGTTGACTTATTCACCAAAAAGTGTAATTTCTTGCATCTTGACAGTGTGCTTATCTCATGTATTTGATCCTTAATTGTCTTCCCATCAGTAATTTCCCATCTAGCACATGCCTACTCTGTTATAAGGAAGGAAAGTCATATGTCCCATAATTGTACCACAATACTCTCCTTTTCTTAGCTCATATGATAACAACTATTAATGGCCCTTCCTTTTTTCCCCAGATTTATTTATTTATGGAAGAGAGAGAGAAAGAGAGCACACAAGCAGGAAGAGGGGCAGAGGGAGAGAATCCTCAAGTGGACTCACATCTGAGCGTGGAGTCCCATGTGGGGCTCCATCCCAGGACCCTGAGATTATGATTCCAGTGAAAATCAACAGTCAGATACTTAATCAGTTGAGCCACCCAGTTGCCCCAGGCCCTTCCTTTTATTAAGAATCTATATTTCAGGGGCATCCAGGTGGCTCAGTCAGTTGAGAGTCTGCCTTCGCCTCAAGTTATGATCTCAGGATCCTATGATGGAGTCCATCAATCTCCCTGCTCATCAGGGCATCTGCTTCTCCCTCTCCCTCTTTCACACTCTCTGCTTGTTCGTTCTCTCTCTCTCTCTCTCTCTCTCTCTTTTTTTTCCCTGTCAAATAAATAAACAAAATCTAAAAAAAAAAAACCCTCTATATTCCAGTTAGAATCAGATATGTTTTATATATTATTTTACTCAATCCTTAGAACAGTGAAATGTAAAGATGACTTTTCTCATGCTAATGCATGAAAAATTTAGGCCAAGTTAAGAAACTTACTCAAGGTCAAAAAGCACTGGTATAGAGGGAGGAGCTCTGACATGACTCAAGAATACTCTGGCCCTGAAAGTATGGTCTTTCCATATATAACACAAGGTCTCACTCCCAACCTGCCCCTTCCATTGTGATTTGTCCAATTTGCTTTGTTATTAATTTATTTTACATGAACAATCTCTCACAGATACACTTTGATCAATCATAGGAATTTTCTAACATTTTTAATCATGGTTCTGAGAGCATGGAAAGTGTTTTTAAAAATAACTGAATCATCAACTTTTAAAAAGAACATACTGAGTTGGTAAATCTTTTCTTATTCTGCTTATTTCTCTGATGCCACCAGTAAAAAAGTTCAGCAATTTATCAAGAAAAAAATAGATGGAAATATTTATATAAAATTAGTTCTAAACCATAGGGTGATAAAAGTTCATTTTTTCCCCTCCAGGCCTCAGGTTCCTTGCTGGTAAAATGAGCTTAACTCTAAAATCATTTCTACTTTCAACATTCAGAGCCAAATTCTCAGGATTACTGGGCAGTTCAAATGAGGTAAAAATAAAGAGATTTTCATGGAAAATATTATAAAGACATAATGAACTAATAATTCTGATGTAGTTCTAGTAAATAAAAGAATAAATTCATTTGCAATACGTACTTATGAGTGGCTTGAACTATTTAATGGCCCCAATTCTCAAAATGTGTCAGAAATTTCAAGGACTCAAATGTATTTTTATACTGAAATACCCTAAAAATGTATCCCAATCAGATTAAAAGCCAAGCAATTATTATCATATAAATTGTTATCAATTTTTTAATATTTTAAAAATGCCTTATACTAAGTATTTGTAATAGTTGTTTTTTGCATTTTAATTATACATGTGGCCTTTGGCACATTGACATCATGTTGGCTTTTGACACTTCCACATTAAATTTTCATACTTAGTTTTGGTTTCTGTGTTGTAGTTATTTCACAGTAATTTCCTATGGAGGAAAATGGCCCAAGTCTTCTTTGAGAGATTGACTTTCCCCCTTGATTTCTGTCTTTTGTTTATGAGAAAAAGAACTACTTATGGAAATGTGGTATTTCATATTTCAGTAATCAATCAAAAGCAATAAATACTGCACAACCAGCATCTTAAGAATGCATTTAGGTACCTTATTGATCCCCAGAACATTAAACCTCTTACCAGCATTATGACTCTATCCTACTCTTAGATGCATATGCTGTTCCCAGTGAAATGATGTTATGGAAAACTCTGTTCATACAGGCAAGGGCAAAATTATACCCAAAGATGAACTCTGTAAGTGCATTTTAGGAATTTTTTATTACCTTCATGGGAATTAACATATATACTATATATTTCACTTTAGGAAACTTACCACTTAAAAAAAAGAAATAGCTTGTAATTCCATGTACATATTTACTTCTACTACTTTCTTTGGAAGTTGCCAGATTTAGTTAAAATGAATTATCTGCAAGCAAAATAAAGTACAATAACCTATACAGATCCTGCAGAGCTATTTCAAATATTATGTATTAAATTTACATTATTTAGATTTGATACAAGTTTACATGTAGTATTCCACTGGAAATATAAATGCAAGTAAAGCATACTCAGAGAATTACATTTGAAATCTCTCAATATTCAGGAGGGAAAAAGGGAGTTACAATCAGTTCTGCTATAGCACTTGTTCTGAGAACATGAATTTGTTTCAGTGCAATTACAATGTTAGGGAACAATATAAGCGTAACACATACAATATAAGCGTAACACATATTTTGTGCTGCATTTGTGCAGTTCTTTTCCATGAGGGCTACTAGGTAAACTCAGAAAATTGCATCTCACTGAATGGAACAATGCAGAAGCATATAAAACACATGCACACACCTCAGGCATTAGTTTGGATACCTTAGTTTGTCACCATCACGTCTCATATTACAACTTCACTTCTGATGTCAAATAGCTCACCTATCACTTCACAATATCTCACAAATACAAACTCTCCCCACATCCATGTCCCAAGCAAATTTCAGGTCTTTTACAAGGTAAAGTACCTGACTTACTGAAAGAAATATATATACTGTCTAACACATATAAAACTGTGATATCATTCTCATTAGATATCTATGAATTTTATGTGACAATGACAAAACATTTTTAGTGCTTTTTCTTTATCTCCATTTTCTGTAAACCCTATCACTTTTTTTCCACTGTTTCGCACAATGCAGTGATTTTTAGGAACACATATGTCATGTAATAGCAGAATTGAGTATGCTATGAAGCTATATAAAAATACCTTTTGATAGCATATAGTGATCTGATAAAGAAAATTATAATTTCACAAAAGTATTAATTATTATATGTAAATAGTATAAGTTTATGTATAGAAATCCACTGATACACTGGGTTTTAGGAAAGCATAGTTGTAAAATGAATGATCACCAAAAAATGAATTACAGTAACACTTCAGTCCATCCAATGTTGTAACTTTTTTATCTTCATACTCATAAATAACAAACGGAAACATTTCATATATTGGTTTCTTTAAAAATTAATTGTTGTAAGAACACTTAATGTGACATCTACCATCATAATGAATTTTAAACATAAATTGATTAGAAACATAAATTGATAGAAGGTACAGCATTATAAGTAGATCTCTAGAGCTTATTCATCATGCTTAACTGAAATTTTATGCCTGTTGATTAACTAAGCATCTTCCCCTCCCTAGCCCCTGGTAAACACCAGTCACTCTCTGATTCTGTGAATTTTATAATTACATGTACCTCATGTAAGTAGAATCATGTACTATTTGTATCTCTGTGACTGCCTTATTTCACTTATCATAATGTCCTCAACATCCATCCATGTTGTTGCTTATGGAAGAATTTCTTTTTAAAGGCATACTACTCCATTTTTACATATACTGCATTCTTCATCCACTCACCTGTCCATGGGCATTTGTGTTGTTGCCACATTTGGCTATTGTGAATAGTACTACAATGAACATAAGTGTGTTAAAAGCTCTTTGAAATCCTGATTTTAATTCTTTTGGATAAATACCCAGAGGAGGGATTGCCAAATCATATGTTAGTTCTTGCTTTCATTTTTTGCAGGATCCCCATATTTTTTATCACAGCAGCCACAGCATTTTCCAATGCCACCATCAACGAGCAAGGGCTCCAATTTCTCCACATGCTCACCAACACTTGCTGTCTTTTGTTATATATATATATATAT